>OX457052.1:7211015-7257015 GCA_949752735.1 Lumbricus terrestris
GCGATCTTCTGCCAGATCATCGTTTTCATAGGCTAAGTAGTGTTCCTCGGTTGAGTCGCCTCTCCAACGCGAGTAGACCAGATCCAGGCAGGCTGATCATCTGGCGTTGACTACCTCAGTAATCCTTCTTCACTCCATGACCCTGGAGCAGGAGAGTTGTTTTAGGCTAGCTCAAAGCCTGATTCAGTTTAACGTCATACCCAGGACATTTGTGCAGGCCTACATCCCACTGACGAAAATACCAAAAGTCCCCATAAATCCGAGCTATGCTGGAGCCGCCATCTTGGAAAATGGCGGCCTAAATTCGGTGTTTTGACAATAACTCCAGAACCATCACACCTACAAAGAAATATAAAAGAGCAAAACTGATCCTCATTAAAAGACAAAGAAGTTTTGTTTATTGCCTAACATTTCTTTCTAGGAATACAAATAAATTGATCTCAAAATATCATTCGCAGCACAGCATTTGTTTTTCCCGCCATAACAATTAGTACATCGCATTGAAATACAATATTATTATAAAGACTAGTTTCGGCCTATCTCATGTAACATTTTTTATTTGCTCAAAAATGGTTTTCAAACGCTAATTGTGGAACGCGGAGCCGCGGAGGGTATATAAAACCAAGAGATTCAATACGAAGAATGCTAATTACTAATTAGTCTAAGTATCGACCTCAGCGAAGTTTTTATGCAGCCCACCGCTGTGAAAGTTCGAGCTATCGGGACAGACTGAACTGCATGATGTAGGCCTACCTCTGAAGTCTTCGACATAAGCTTACATCACTAGCGTTTATTTCCGCCTTGGCGCAAGTCGCCAGTTTAATCGGCAGAGGGACCAAATTATGTGAGGACAAAGGCGACACCCAGATGTCAGCGTTGTGTATTATGTTCTGTGATTATTCGTTTTATTGAGTTCTTGCTGACAGCCTACCGCAGCCAGTTACAAACAAGAAATGATAAGGCCTACAGAAAATCGTAATTCAATCAAATGGGTGGAAGTCAGAAAGTGGGGCAATGTTCGAGTATCTGAAAAGTACTCGAGAAAGTATTTGTCAATTCTTTCGTCCTTAATCGGGAGTTCAAAACTGAGAGGACGAGGACGAGGACAAAGATTATAATTTGTACGGTCTATGGACTCTCGGTGGGAAACTGTTAAAAAGGACGTGTGAGTCGAGTCGGACCACTGTATGAATGAAGTAGCCGATTTTCAATGTCATGTACAAAAGCTTCAACGCTCTTATTATAGGCGTCAGAAAATCGTAACGTAGGCCTATGCATCTTACGATGAAAACTGTCTACTTTTGATCGGTCGTCAGAGGTAGTTAGGTCCACCAGGCAGGGGCAGCCGGCAGCGTAGAGGAGAAGCGCTGTTGTTCTAAAACATAATTATTTAGGCTACATGTATGTCTTCATCACACGTAACCGTAATTGTGATCTCCAATTTCTAAAGCGCCACTCGAAAGCCATGCGCAGGGCACCAGGCTATTCACGAGCGCTAGGTCTAATCAGAAGGGTTTCCAAAAGAGTAGGCCTGGTGCGAAGGATGTCGTAGGCCTAGTTTGGTTGCCAGAGGTTGCAGAGTAGGCCCAAATTTTTAAGATTGGTGGCGCTTTAGGTAAAGAATTGAAAGGAGGAAGATCAGGTGATTTGGGATAAAAGTTCATAAAGAAGTTATCATACTCAAATGTAGGCTTTAACATCCCATAGACAGACTATGCGGCCATCACTGCATGGGCAGTGATTTAATTATCCTCAAAATTTACATTTATATTACAATTCCCTGCTTATCCCATCTCAAAAGCTTGATGCCAAAAGTCAATACTTTTAAAAACAAGGACGCTGCTTTCTGCTTCCCTGATTATTAGGCCTGCTCTTATTTCTAGCTGCATGGGCAGCTGCTCTCACAAGCGACATAGGCCCAATTGTTTTATGCCAGGTCCTCAAGCCTTCAACTCGATTGCTTCGCAGGTTTGGCACAAAGGCCTATATAGCTCCAGGTCTGCAGCTCTATCTCTGAAGCACTATTTATCTCAGGGCAATGGACTCTCATTTAAAATACTATGAGCCTAACGGTTAATCGGTTATAATTATGACTCGAAGGGAGTCCTCTTAGTTTCTTTTGCTCGTACTAATACCATGAAGAATCAAGCCTTTTCTGTATTTGGCCCAGTGGTCTGGAATGGCCTTCCTTTTGAGCTACGCCTACATCCTGGGACTCTACCAGGATCCTTCCTTACTAAACTTAAGACTGTTATTTTGGGCGCGCTGGAGTCGGGAGCGCCTCTGAGTAGTTTTTCTTGAAGGAGCGCTATATAAATGTTTGAATGAATGAATGAATGACAGAGCAGGACCATGGTCTCAAACAGTTACTTACTCACTTACTTATCAAGTTCCGCTATGTTGAGCTTCTTTAGGGGTAAAGTTTAGCGCGTTGAGTTGCGCTGACACATAACAACCGTCGACGGTCTGTGGCTGAGGAGTTTTGTTGACAAATAATTATTTAAAACCGATTTTTCGGCTGATAAAAATGCCGCTTTTTACAAATTCGTCCCCTTTCGACGCAGACGTCGGTTAGTCCCGAACGATCATTTACATTTTTAACGGTGGCTCATGTATAACGGGCGAGAATCGGTTGAGACAATGTCAGACTGCATTATGTCGTATTATGTTGTCGGTCGCACGACACTGAGTCATTAATATGATTCGTTGTTTAATATGATACATATGAGCTTTCTCGTTCATCGTCGAGAAATTGTTAAATTGCCTTTATTTCAGGTCACTGGTGTCCAGAAATCTGACGAATATCGACTTTCATGTGACGCCACTAGATTCAGTTAATGCTGCAGTGAACAATGGTGTCTGTGAAACTCGATAGTGGTTTTAAAACGCTTGTCGGTAAATCAAAGAATTTTATGTAGCGCGTACTTTCTTTCGCAGCGTTTTGGTGTTGTCCTGGTTTTGCTCGGTTCTGAGCTTACATGTAAAATATTTTATTGGGAAAATACTTGTAGCCATATTTCGTAGTTTTTTATGCTTTCCGTACTGACCACCTGTAATTCTTACCCTAAACTAAAGACTCATTGGTCCTCAGTTTTACTCACTTCCAGAAGCTAAATTGGGCAGAATTTATTTAAATCAGATATTCTAACTGCAAAATTCCTGCCTTGTGAGGTTCCTGGACTGCGGCTTAGATTTCAGTAGAACTTACTGGACTCCATCATGCACTTGCTGGATCTAATAGTACCACACAATTTCTTTTACTTACTCTCCTTTCTGCCATTAATATGTTTAGCATACATGAGTAATTCATTGATTGATTGATTCATATCGTTTGACCAACAACTCATGTGATGTAGATACGTATGGCGGACTGTATCCAGGGGTAGCCCCCTCTTATCTTCGGGCATTGTGTAACTTGGTCTCCACTCTTCCTGGCCGCTCTGCCCTTCACTCGGCTGCCAATGGCCTTCTAGTTGTCCAGCGCATGCGTGGAGCTACGGCCCAGTCCAGAAGCTTTGCATCTCTTGGCCCTACTTGTTGGAACCGCCTTCCTCACAAGCTACGTTCTAAGCTTCTTGGCCTTTCTCTTCCCCTGTTTCGTAAACGCCTGAAAACTACGCTATTTGTTAGCGGGAGCACTAGCTTGGGTCGGGAGCGCCACTGAATCTGTGAGCGGCGCTATATCAATGCTCAATTACAATTACAATTATTCAATTGTCAATTCGAGTTTGGTGGATAAGTTGTTCAATGGACCGATTTGTTGAGAAATCAAGTTTGATCAGTTTGTTTGTGACAGTGTGGTATATGGTGCCATGTATTTCGTTTGACAGAGAGAGCCACCAGTGAACTAAACGCGTCAGATGATATGACTCTACTCAGAGATGTCTGTGAGAAAGCTAAGCAGACGCCTTCTGGGTAAGTGAAACCTTTGCAAATCATATTTATTTTATCAGTTCTGCATAGTACAGAGATGACTTATTACAGCCGGGTGATCAGTATCTGTTCCAGAATATTAGTGTTTTGCCAAGATGATACCTGTCTATGACTTGGTTTTACTACTCCATTGGTTGAGGTTGTGTTCATTAGATACCATTGCAAAATTATAATTATTATTACTTTTATTAATTATATTTGTTACACATACATTACGCAGTCATTGGTACAATAGTCGTCCAGTAAATCAAGATGCAATTAAATAAAGCCAAAGAGAAATTGTGAGTTTTGAGCCACTTTCTTAAAGACAGGAAGTGAATCTGGGCTATGAAATCTTGAGAGAGTTACAGTCAGTTCTATTCCTTGATGACGGCGTCTTGGAATGTGCAAGTCCAAGTGGGCGTGGTAGTGTAGATGTGGCGTCGGTGCCTTGGTGTCGGAGTGTTCCAGTCTTGAATCCACCTTAAGCTGCCGCGTATGCGGACCTTGAGCAAGTCCTTCACTTGGCAATTGCTTGTGCGCTTCGGCATGAAACTCCGATTGCAGTGTCCGCGCTAGTCAGGAGCGCCTCTGAGTAGAGAGCTTGAAAGGGTGCTATAACAAATGTGAGAAATAAATAAAAAATTCAAATTCAAATTGTTTATTCAAAGAGATCAAAGAAACATAATATCAAATCAACAAAACTGACAAAATAAGCATGCACAATGTACATCGAGCCAAATAACATCAGATAAAGGTAAATGATCCCTGTGAAAGGGTAACCCAGAAAGGGAACGATCCCGCTAGCCTAGGTACCCACTAACAGGAATTAGTATCACGATTGCAGATAATGTAAATTAGCTTTAAAAATAATAATAGATGAATAAAACTGTTCTCCATGGCACAAGTTTGCAGTTTGAAAATTGAAGATTAGCAGCTTTAGGTTGGCTGTTGTAGGACGTAATGGACGCCTTGCATAACTGCCAAACAGTTTAATTCGATTTCTGTAATTACTTGTGATCATCCGTTCATGCTATGAATTGTAATCGTACTGTGCTGTGTCAGTTTAAAGTGAACAAAGATTACTATTATTATTATTGTTGTTATTATTGATGACCGATTTTCTCTGTTCTTTTCTATTCCAGTGGGAAGGACTGCTTGAGATCAATAGTCAAACGAATGAATCACAAAGTTCCTCATGTTGCCATGCAGGCTCTTACGGTAAAGCTTAGAACATTCTATACGACTCATTGACATTGTAACAAAACAAAATGCTATTCATACTAACAATGATGGACACACACGATTGTACAGCACACTAACAGTTCACATTAAAGGTTTGCAACAGATCTGAATGGCAGACCTGTTGCTGTTAAGAATGCATCAATACATTTCCTTCATGTTTTACAAACTCTATACACACTTGAGACCTGTCACAGCATGCATTATCAAAACAGATTCCGGTCTTAAATCGCCAGGGACTTGTATATGAAATTAATTCAGTCTATTGCGCATAAACTTGTTATAACATGGCTTTGTTGTAAGTTATGCTAAGGTTTGCAATGGCAGCATTATTACAAGTTTCTACTGTATTTTTAAAATCTGAATATTAGAATGTGTGTGCAATGAACATGCGTTGGAACTTGGAAATTGCATAGTTAGTTGCTGAACTGTATTTGAAAGCAGCTGGGCATGAATAGAGATGTAGGTAGCCTATGTTTGTGGGTTTTCTAACTAGCTTTAATTACTAACTAGCATTAATTTGAGTACATGCCTTTGTGTTGATTGATTAGGATTATGGATCTCAATTACGTTTTGTGCTAAGGATTATGATTTTGGGATTTATTTTGATTTTGTGATTTATTATGATTATGATATTGGGATTTATTGGGATTTTGATTTTTGGATTTATGATTATGATTTTGGGGTTTATTATGATAAGGATTTTGGGATTTATTATGATAAGGATTTTGGGATTTATTATAATTAGGATTTTGGGATGTGGTTTGCTTAGAACCAACCTATTGTTGCCTTTTGCATAAACACAGAGTCTCTACGGAAGTCCATTTATAAGTTAAACTTGATATAGAGCCTTTAAGTGTTACTAGCAATGCCTCTACATAAATTATTCATTGTCCATTGTTCTTGTGTGCTTTAGTTGCTAGACCTCTGTGTTCGAAACTGCGGATACTCGTTTCACATCGAAATGGCGTCGCGAGATTTCGTCTCTGAATGTCGAACATTCATCACAAGCGGCAAGGTAAGAAAGAGAAAAGAGTATCCATGGAGGGCTTGGTTGGTTGCCTGCTTACCATAGACCATGCTTTACTTGCTTTGCCATACTTTGGTTTACATTACCATGTACTTTGAGTTACTTGATTACTACATTCCGCGTTTCTAACGGAGATTTCTGAGTCATTTTGATTTTGTGTTATTTAGATATATTCAATTAACCAGTTAACAGTTTAACTGGATATTATTATAGTGGAGTTGTGGAGTTTAGTTGGATGGCAGTTAAATTGTTCATTCTCTGTGGTTGGTCCAACAACCTGGAATGGACTTCCCTTGACTATGCGACAACTCCCAAGCTGTTCTCAATTTCACAAACTGTTGAAGACTGGTTTTTTCGCTTGATCTCGGTCGGGAGCGCCTCTGAGTAGGCACCTTGAAGGGGCGCTATATAAATTACGATTGATTGGTTGTATACTATGAAATAATGAGTCAGATGACAAGAAGATCGTTGTAGAAAGAATAATTGATGGATTGGCCTTTTGTATAATTAGGGCAATCCTGTTAATGGAACCTTATGTTCCTTTGGGTTTACCTATTGACACCATTGCATATTGCACTGTACACATATCATAACTTGTTCATATCTGAATTATGCACTTTGATATGTGTACAGTGTACACGGCGATCAGTTAAGTTAAGTACTTTGATTGATTGATTGTTTTATTGATTGATTGATTTATTGATTGATTGTTTTATTGATTGATTGATTTATTGATTGATTGACTGATTGATTGATTGACAACTGAGGGATGTTGGAGACTACTGGAGGAGGAGGAGGTGAAAAGTGTCTGGTTGAATTAATCAAACAGGGAATATTGGTTTCATATTTCATGCATTTGTGTCTAAAGGGAGAGTGGAGACCATCCAGAGCACGGATCAATAACATTACAGTTTGGGATTTAATTATCAGTCCATCAGTTACTGGGGGGAGACAGGAGTTGGAAGTAGATGGAATAAAACTGTTCGTGGATGGTGTGGCCAGTTCCCGAATCGAGGTCTGTTGAAGACAAGACAATTGAGCAGAAGGAATTGTGACATGGTGACATAAGCACAGGCTAAGAAAAAGTGGTGACATAAGCACAGGATAAAAAAAAGAGGTCGCTAACTTAGTGTATTTGTCAGAACCTAAGTCGCGGTTTTTCACAAGAATTTCCACATAGCCAAATTTTTTCAACATTTCTGCATATAAGTCGCTGTTTTGTACTTGTCACTGCGCTCATGTTAGAAACGACAATGTAGAGTCTGAAAAATGTGATACTGGAATTTAATTTCCATGACTGCATGTTGCAAGATTGCTCTTCTCCTCTTCAGCAATTGTGTAATTATAGTTCACTTCAATTCATAGATTGTTGTTGTGGCCATTGTACGTAAATTTTAAGGCTTTGAATGAATTATGAATGGACTGATTTGATTTGATTCTTGTTTAAATCATGGCATGTAATGTGTTTCTACTACAGCCACACCAGAGGGCAGTTCAGAAGCTGAAGATGCTAATCAAAAGATGGGCAGAAAATGAGTTCAGATCGGATTCGTCGTTAAGGTGAAACTTTTCAAGCAATTTTTTCTGCATGTATTGCGAACAAGGAAGACTGTCTGTCTAGTTGGAAATTCCCGTGTGTTAATATAGCTTCTTCAAGTAGTTGGCTGACTACTTAGTGCAAATATATATGCTGCAGTCACTGCCAGTCTGTTTTTTTTATCGTTTGCTTTCTGTCTGTACATAAAGTGACTGAGATGTTGACATTTAGAAATATCGGTCTGTCAAAGATGCCGTGGCTCTAAGTTGATGTTTGCTGGATTGTATGAAAATATATTTACACGTTCATGTAATTGTTTGTTTACGTGCTTGTGTTTATGTATGTGGCTACGCATATATGACTTGTATGTGTTGTTATTTGTATTATTATTATTATCATCGACATAATCATTATTATCATTCAGGACTGTTATTATATAGAAACTTAAGTTTCACGTTTTTTTCAAGCCTGGGTTATAGTGTGGTCTAACTCAGTGACATAGATATGCTTCAATGCGTTTTATTGTTACTAGGTCACAAGATTTTCAGATTAATTTATTCTGCTCCTTCGATCCTCTTCATATTTGGAACAAGTAAATTGACCGAATCTTATTCCAAGCACAGCTTTCTTTCTTAGGCTCTTTCTGTTGCGAAAACCTAAGGATGAAAATTTGTCGTCCACTTCGGCGGTTATGAATGCACATTTATTTTACACTTCATTTGCTGATGTCAGCTGTCTTCGGTCACAGCACTTTGATCTCATCTGCACCATTGTGCTGTCAGGATTGATTTGTGCTAAAGCGAGTCAAAAAGCATAGTCTAAAATCAACTTGTCTGTTGAAATTCAAAATGCGCCACAACATACCATATAGTGTGTTTTGTTTGGCAGTGCTGAGTGATTAATGTTGTCAGTGTAACATCAGGCAGGTAGCAATAGATTGAAATACCTTCTTTGTACGATTTGGTTCAGAGCATCTGAGAAATGGGAGTGAGCACTTCCATGTGTTGCAATATGGTCAATTGCATGCTTATGTATTCACAGCTAGCACTAGAAGTCCTGTGAGACTTTACCAGCATTTTATTTACAGCTTTTTTGTGAATAAGTTTGTAGAGATTACTGTTTGGAGGGTGGATGAATTGCTCGCTAACTTTTAATTTGCAGAACTTTGTGTATTGTGTATTAAACTACCAGGGCGATATGACCATTGCATTAATTAATGTGTTTCGTTTGTGTTGGCTGTTAGCATCATCCCATCAATGTACAGCAGTCTTCGAAGTGAGGGCCACACCTTTCCAACCGAAGATGTTCAGGTAAGGTGCCACTTGAACTAAACATGCTTAAACACAGGTGTACACAGACATTTAGTGTCTGGTAGTTGATTTTCAGATATGTTGATTGTGCTTTAATGACTGGTCAGAAATAGTCACTGATTACATGAGCCATCATATTGTAATGTGATGCGTTTTGATTGAAAAACTACAAGTTGGAGTTGATGAGTATGATGAGAGAATATTTCTTGGCTGCATGGTCGAAGACTTAGGGGTCAACAGGGGGAATGGTCCCCCTCAATTAATGTGGTGGGAGGACGGCCCATGCATTTGCTCCCACCCAACTAACAACGAGATGAGGTGATGACTAAAAAAAGGTCATCAACTTTTTCTGGAGCGAAAATTATGATTTTCTGTTGGCATTTCGGACGGATGACTAAAAAAAGGTCGTCAGAAATTTTTGCCGGCAAAACCGTGTGAAAATTTTCGTCGGCGTCTCAGCCGTTCCGTCTGCCCAAAATCTTCGACCACCTTTTCGTCCCCGCAAGTCTCCACCCATGCTTGGCTGTTACACGGGCTCGTCGCAACCTATTGCTTTTCTAGACTTGTAGCAAAATATGCAATGCACTTAAACATAAAGGCAGACTTTGTCAGTTGGCAATCACGATTCTTAATTTGTAAATGTTTCACTTTGATGCAATCAATGATGCATTCATCATCATTGTTATCAACAATTGGCTCATTGGCCGTAGATGTCTGACGCCATTTTCGCCAAGTTTTTCAATGTTGTCAATTCATAGCAATTAAGAAAACTGACCAATCGCCTTTTTATGTGCCAAGGTTGAGAAAGTGAAGTCACTGACATGTCGTACTAATGACTACTTGTCAAGGTTTTTCTTAGTCTGCTAATGGCTCTGTGGAAATCATAAGATTAAGTTAACAAATTGATATCTTTTAGATGTAACAGTAATGTAAAAGTACTTACCGTATTATTCATCTTCTTTTGTTGTATGTATCTTGTAGCTTAAAGAAACAACTGTAAATTTGACAAAGAAAGAGGAAGACGACATTGCAAAAGGTGAGTTTAACGGTTCTTTGTACATCGTATCAGATTTTTTTATTAGTTATGATGAACTTGTATTTGAGAGCATTTTTTGTTCAAAGTCATTTGGGATGTTTCATCTATGAGTTTGAGCAAAATAAATATGGAAAATGAGTCTAAAAACACGAAAAAGATAGAAGACTCTCTTGTGTCTGTCGAACAATGCTGTATTGTCTTTGTATTGTCTTGTATTGTGTATTGTTTTTATGACTCTGTCTGTATGACTTCTTGTTCGTTTGTCTGCAGCAATTGCGATGTCTCTGAAGGACGCAGAGAAACATTCAGCACCCAAGGCGCAGTCGCTTTATCCGAGCACAGCAGGACCCTGGTCGTCGTCGTCGAATTCGGCTTCTACTTCGTCAAGAGAACTTCGGAAGGTTGTTTCATTGTCTCAGTATTTTAATTGCTCTCTGTTGTTGTTGTTGGCTAGTATTCTGTAGGTTTTATTGGTAAGGGGAAGCTATTCCAAGTGATTGTGCCATCACGGTTTCTGGACAATTCAGAGTGGACAATTCTGAGCCAGGCGATTTGGAATGACTAAGAATTAAGCCTGGTTTTGTTCAGATGGGTCACATTTAATCAATTCAACTTCTATTTAAGCAACATTGTTTTCATTAATACAACTTCTATTGATTGAAACAATTTTGTCAATCCGCTTCGAATTGCCCGGCTCCTAATTGTCTGGACACCGCCATCATATGTGGTTATTATGTGTCATTGTCACAATGACTACTTTTTACTGGCAATGTTAATTACCATTCATTATCCATTATCATTCATTAGCACAGTATTTGTCCTGGGCATGACGTTAAACTGCATCCATCCTCTGCCACAGGGAACCAACAACGTCCCTGTGCCGATCCTAAGCCCGGACAAAATGAGGAAGGTTTGCCAGATGGGTGGCGATACACTGGCAGTAAAAGACAAAGACGATTGAAATCCGCAAAAACCACGACACAAGTGTCATAGCAACCCAGATGCCTCAAGGTGTCATGATGTGGAGCAGACATGCACAGGCCGGTCAGGACAGACCCGTGGAGAGAGTCGGAGGAGAGAGCATGGGACACATACGGGCTTTGACCCAAGTTGTCCTTCATGCCTCTCTCCCCCAATATTCTCTTCATTCAGACAAGGTGGTCTAACTGCTCCAAGATGTTAAAGGTATGGAGCAGACCTGCTGACCGGACCGGTTGAAGCTGGGCAACATGACGCGAGACAGACTCAGACAGAGAGTGGCGTCGGACTCCTACGGGCACTGAGCCTAAGGATGTTGATGATGATGAGCACAGTATTGTGACTGCTGCTATTTTCTTGCTTGCATTTTAAAACTTGTTCATCTTTATAGTTGCTGCTTTTTGATAATCTTGTTATATATCTGATTTGACATTCTTGTTGTCTAAATGTTGTGTTTGAAATGCATGTCTAAAGGTTCGAACGTTGTACGACTTTGAGGCAGCTGAAGACAATGAACTGACGTTTAAGGCCGGAGAGATAATCAGCATTCTGGACGACAGGTACAACCATAGAAGTATCTCGCACATTTTTAATGATCAGTGTGTGGGTTGTGTGTGTATGTGGGTGTGTGCGGGTGTGTGTATGTGTGTGCGGGTGGGTGTGTATATGTGTGTGGGTGTGCTTACTTGTATGTCTACAATTATCCACACTCGTAGAAACTTAGGACCCTCATTGCACCTCTTGATTCTATGTTGAATTTGACCGAAGAACTTCTTAAATGTTGCAATATCTATTTGTTTTTTCCATGCTCTTTATGTACGTTTCAGTGATCCCAACTGGTGGAAGGGATCGTCGTGGAGAGGAGAGGGACTCTTTCCAGCTAATTTCGTAACAGCCGACTTGACCGCTGAACCAGAACCTGAAGTTGGTGAGTTTTTTAAGGTGATCTTTGTTAGAAGTTTAACATGACCAATGAAAATATCCAACGTGGACAAAACACACACTGGAGTCATAATGGTACCTGGTAAGAGCGATTGAAATGGCTTTATCATGACTATAAGTGACTTTCGAAAGCTGGAATAAATGTGGGATAAATGTCGAAACTTTTGTTATATCAAAATTTTTAGTGATGCTGTTTGTGAAGAGGATGCATCAGCTAGTCATGTATATTTGCTAGATTTTACATGTCTGATCTTAATACAGTCATGGTGACAACTGGATTGATCTGAGTTTTTGTTTGTCAACAGTAAGATATTTCAAGCCTTAACGTAATTTATTTTATCTCTAGTTGTGACAGCATGTATGCATGAAATTTGGTATAAGTCTTGGCGGATAGAAGTCTAAATTTTTATGAGGAAATCCAAGGTGAGTTTATGGACAAAACAGTTTTCTTATGCAGAACTGTTGATACTTCTTGATTTTGTAAACCATTATTCTTGCCTGAATTTGCGTAATTCTTTTGTTCTTTGTGTTGGTTGTTACGAGATCATGCGAATTTTTTTTTTTAGCAAAAGCCAGAAAGTCAGTTCATTTTCACGAGGAAGTCGATGTGAAGATCTTGGAACCAGCTGCTGCTCCTGAAGTCTTAGAAATTGACGAGGTATGGGTATGAAAATAGTGAACTCTGTACTTCTCGTGTATGATTTGGTTGTTTTAAATGTAGGACAGGGCTTGAATAGTTCTATCATTTGCAATGAATTCATGCTAATTCTACATGAACTATTTATGAAAATTTTAATTAAATATACGGTAGGTTACAACGGCAGTAATAATAATAATAATACTGGATTTTCTAAGACATTTGGAGCATTAGCAAGTCAGGAGCAGCTGCATAGCTGCGTAGTTGAAGCAGAAATTTGATCAAGCTGAAAAGTCTGAGGAGCAGTGCAAAGTTAATAACGCAAGGAAGAAGAATTTGTTCATTAATTTGTAGCCTTGCGGTTCGGTACATCTAATTTTATAAATATTTATTTGTGAATATGCACGGAGTAATGAAGAATGCAAACAAGCTCTGGTAGACCTCTTTTTCTTACAATGCCTTTGATTTCAGAACAGCAACTATCATGTGATATTGTAGAATTTCATTCTGTTTAAATTGTTGACAAACGTTTTTCAGTGAAATAAGCGTGGTAAATAGTATTTCCAGTTAGCAGCCTATCGTAGTCATAATGCACGTAATACGTCCATGTGCGTCGTTTACTGATGGGACATGTTTCTGACTAAAATGCCGTATTTTGTTTACTGTTACCAAAATGATCTTTACGACATTCGGCCAAGACAAAATGTTTGCTCTGGTACCTTGTCTTTTGTCTTGATCCATTTGGCTTTATGTTTGCGCTGTATGTAATCTTTAGGGCAAGATCGACCATGCGTTGGGGTTGATTCAGAATGCCGATCCAACGGGAGAGATTAACCCAGATCCGGCAGATCTGCTCACCTTAGAAGGTGAGATCTATGCAGGCTCTTCACTTCAAGCATGTTGTTTTTGTTTATGTCGTATCGTAAACACTAGATTATTTGAACATAAACTTTGCCTATATATACTTCAAAACACTTCTTCTGACCGAATATTTGGGGTTTCTCCTCTCTGGTTCCGCCGAGCCC
The DNA here is from genome assembly GCA_949752735.1 of Lumbricus terrestris. Lineage (NCBI taxonomy): Eukaryota > Metazoa > Annelida > Clitellata > Crassiclitellata > Lumbricidae > Lumbricus > Lumbricus terrestris. The sequence goes on from OX457052.1 coordinate 7,224,665, forward strand.
TTAGTTACGTTTTAGCTGCATTGTCCTTTGTCGGTTGTCTAACATTATTGCTTCGGTGCACCAGTGTCTTGCTTCCTACACTAGGCCTACAATACATAGGGGCCCTGGTTAAGAGGGTCAACCACCCCTTTAGGTTTCCCCCGTGTGACCAGCATATATTATTTTCACTGGCTTCAGTGAATTGTTTGTCATATTGCTCTAGTATATGGTTACTGAAAAAATTGATGAAGTTTTCACTTCTGGTTCTCTATTGCATATCGTGTGATCGATAGCAGCCTTGCCTACGATTGTTTTAAGTTCACTTTTCTGTAGGATTAGACCGAGTTAACTTATTTAGCTCTATTGTCATAAATTGTGTTCCTTGGTTCCTTGCCCTGCTTTCCAAAGGCCCTACTGCGCAAGAAAACAGTAAAATGTATGTAATGGAACTGGCTGAAGCGACTCTAGCAAGTAAACTCAAAAGCCAAAGGAGGAAACTTTATCCTTTTCAGTAGCCACATATCGCATTTTGTCCGTGTATTTGTAGAGCAATGTAAGGCGATGTCACCTCTGATTGACCAGGAGTTGGAGAAGATTGATAGGTTAGTTGCTGCTTTTATTTCTCTGTTTGGCTTAACCAGAAATATGTCCTCCTAATTTCTTAATATGAAACACTGATTTAAGTAGAAATTGAGATGTATTGGCATTAGTTACAGTAATGAGTAGCTTTTTACGCCCGAAGGCAGAGAGAAAACATATTAAACATAGACATAAAATCAAATGCATAGACTGCATAGACTAAATGAATGATACTTACGTCTAAATGCTACAATTGTTTACATCTGAGTTTATGCTGCATTCTGTAGGTTTAGGGTAATTACACAGTATGTGCATTGTGCAATGACTTGTGAATAGTGTGATGACTCGTAAATATTTTAATATTAGAATTTAGTACATTCTTTCATTGAAGAATTTACGTATTGCTTCTTCAAGGGGACTACTCACAAGCGCTCCTGTCTCGAGCATGATTCTGCATAGTGGCAGTTCATGCGAATGCATCTATCTTGTCTGACTGTTCACTTCATTGTCCTATCTTACTTGTTTACTTAGTACTGGCTCCTCCAGCATTCCAGGACTCTTCTATTGTCATCCATACGCCACACATGCCCCATCCACTTCATCTTAGGAGTTTGTCTTGAAGTGGCATTATAAAAATTCATGATTATGATATAAGTGTTTTGTTGGTTGTTTGTTTTAGACAGCACATGCTGCTGATGGAGTACAACATGAAGCTGATGGATTCCTTCAAGATGTACAACAGTCTGATGTCAGAATTACCAAACTACGGCTATGTCACGTCAAGGGCTCCAATTCCTCCACAACAGCAACAGCAAATGGTCAGACTAAATTGCAAATTGTATCATTTGCTATATTCTTTCTTTCTTTCTTTCTCCTCCATCAAGTGTTCACCGACGATGAGGCTCTAACAAAACTTCTCCATTTCGGCCGGTCTCTTGCGAGTTCTATTGCCTTTCTTAACTCCATTCCTCTGTCTTCTATGTCCTCCAGTACGTTATCTTTCCATTTCTTTTTTGGCCGTCCTCTGCTCCTTGTTCCTTTCACTTCTCCGTGCAGCACCTTTGCCGGCATTCTTCCGCTCTCCATCCATATTAAGATCATTTATTGACCCTTTAAATGATGAACTGCATTGTGGTTTCTCGCTCAGTTGGTATACTCTTGTCGTAAAGTGTTAAACATTGTGGTAGCGTAAAACCATTGTGGAATGCTCGGTTGAACTTTTTAACTGTAATCCCAATTCCTTTCACTATCCTTATAATTGGATGGCTACCCTCACTGGTTGAATGCGGATCAAGGTTCTTACTTTAATTCATCGGTCTTAGGTCTTACTTTGGACTAGAGTCGAAATATCTTCATGATCTCACCCACCTGCTGGATTCGGCATCCTCTCTTCAACCATTACGCTCATGTGACGAACATGATCTTGTTCCGCAAGCAAGGACTGCTTTGGCCAAAACTCGTTGGTCCTACACTTTGGAATCGGCTTTTTCCATCGTCACATTTTTCGTTATTAACTGATGCTTTTCGGCATCTACTTTCTTTTCTCTGGGTCTTTCGTGCTGGGAGCACCTCTGAGTAGTGTGCACTGTGTGAGGCGCTTTATAAATTTATAGATGCAACACAATTATTTATATATGACAACATAGCTGCTCTCTGCCTTGGAATGTATGTTTGCTAAGGCGTATCCCGCAGTTGGCCGTTTGTGAGGCGCCCTTGTAGCGGTATGGCCGCGTTACGGCGCCATATAAATTGTCGTTATTATTATTATTATTATTACAATGCATTTATTGTAGGTGCCAGTCTGCTTAAAATAATTGTACTTGGGACACTTTGCAAAATAACAGCAAGGAATTAAACTGGCTGTCTTGGCTTGACTTTTCCAGATTTTTTACCTATTATTTATGCTGAGTCTTGCTGACTTAGCAGCCTGTGCCGAATGATTGATGAAATTACTATGCTTATGACATGTTGAAGACACTTGCAGCTCCTTCAAAGAACAGCTACTATGATGGAAGTCAACAAGAAATATATTAAATGGAATGTTAATAAAAATTATTTAACATTTTCAAGAAAAAGTACATCATTCTCTTAAATTATAATTATACCATTTTGCAGGACTAAAATTTCAGATGCGAAAATTCCAAAATTGCAGTCAACACCTTTAGAAATTTCTCAGTCACTGTTAGTTTTTTATATTCAGATTCAAATACACTTTATTGTTCACCAATTTTCAAACAAGAAAAGTTTGCACGGTAAAAGTTAGATGCAGGCATTGACAAGAGGAAAACCCAAAGGAACACGTTGTTCGATTAACAGGGTCACCAAAACAACATTAAAGTTTTGAAGCGATTGTGCTGATTTTTGTGCTCACCTCGTTTTTCATGTGTTGATTGTGTTGATGTGTTTGACAGCAGCACATGTATTCAGCGCCGCAGTTTGCTGCAAATCAGGTTCCAATGACGGAAACAGCCGCAAGTTCAATGGTGTCCGATCCACAAGGTCTGGGCTACGGAGCGTCGATGAACAACGTTGCACCAGCGCAATCAAACATGCACAATGTCTATCAGTCCTATGGAAATCAAATGAGGTAATGATTTTATCCTTGCAGTACTTTTATGCAGTTTGTATGGAATAACTGGATAGTGGATATTGCCTCGGATATTTCATATCTTTCGAATATTCTGGTTTTCGGCACTATTCAGAGGTATTTGCATTGACGAATACTATATGTAATGATAGTTGCGGATAAATATAGAAGAAATATTATAATTGATTAATTTTTGCTTGTTAAACTTTGTTTCTTTTATAATTCACCAGAAAATCACAATTTTAGAAGTCCAACTTGTGCATCTAAATACTCTGATTCAGTGCACGGTGGAAAATGTCTACTTAATTGTTCCTACTAGTTTTACACATGAAGTGTAAATGTCCTGGCCTTGTTTGTTCAGACACAGATGGTTGGAAATTGAGGAGATGCAAACAAAGGCTGGAAATATCCTCACAAAGCAACATCTGCTAAGAACTTCCTTGTTTCATTGATTGATGTTTTATGGATATAAATAATTTTTTGTGCGGTGCACGTTGTATGTGTAGACATGTGATGTTTCAAATTTGAAGATAAAACTGCAGCAGACAATTTATTGCATTAATCTGTTTTAGATCTTTGCCTTTTCTTTTGGGGTTGAACGCACTCGGAGCGCTTCTGAAAGGCTCTTGCTGCGAGAAGCGCTTTACAAATCAAATAGTCAGATACAATACAATACAATTTGCACTAAACAATCATAAACACAAAGATTGTTTTGGTTTTCCATAATATATATAAATTCACAGTCATTTCAACGTTTAACTTTTAATGTTATTGTACTATATGATTTGAATTTAATAATAATTGTTTTCTCTTTTAGCCAAACGCAACCATCTTTTGCACCACCGTCGTCATTCCACTACGCAGCGAACAACGGTTATCCACACCAGGCGATTCCTGGAGCCCAGGGCCAGCATTACGGAGGCGTTGGGGCGGGACCAGAAATCCAAGGTCAACCAGGCTACGTGCAAATGCCGTTGTCAGCGCAGAATCTCCTGTGATTTGGACAGGTCACCCGCCGTTCGTTAGTGAGGGAGAGATTTGTCGCACTGAGAAAAACTTCCTGTAATTTATGATGATTGCATATCTACCAAGTCTTCTCAGTAAATTATGAAAAAAGCGAAAGAGAGAGGGACGGAACATTCGTCGAAGATATGTCTAGCTCCAGTGTCTATATGTAGTGCGAAGATAATCTGTATGTAATATAAACGACTTTTGTGGTCGACGTGCAATTACGTGTTTCACCCTAAAAAAGCTTTGAGTTGTACATTGAAACCGAGATTTATTTGCGTCGGCTGAACTGTTGTGCATTCCGCTTTGCAAACGGTTGTTTGTGTGTGTGGTAACAGCAGTGATGATTTTATAAGTGAATGCTAGGTTTTTGAAGTGGATTTGTGTGAAAAAAGGATCAATGTTGTTGTACAAAAGGAATTCTGTTGTAAATTGTTGGCTGTTCAGTGTTCCAGATCTCAGTCAACCTTTAGCCATGTGATCTGGATTTATAGAATGTGATCTTGGGATCCCGAATGCCCAATGGCGGCGCCAGGATTTCAGTTTTGGGGGGGGCTGAATTTGATGGAGAAAATTTTCCGTTTTGAGTCGTAGCAATTTCTGACGACCTTTTTTTAGTCATCGTCCAAAATCTCAATAAAATTTTCCGTTTCAGCCGCCAAAATTTCTAATGACTTTTTTTTAGTCGTTGACCAAAATCCCAAGAAAGTTTTCCATTTCAGCCGTCAAAATTTCTGACGACTTTTTTTTAGTCATTTGGTCGAAATCTTGGAAAAATGGTCCTTTTCATATCCGCCCAAACTGTCTGACAAACCTCGTGTGTACCTTCTTTACGGTTATTTTGGGGGGACTAAAGGGGTTATTCATCCAAATTTTTTATTTTTACATGAGAAAAAAATGGATGGCCTTTTTGGGGGCCTAGCCCCTCGCTAGAGCCGCTACTGCGAATGCCCCGGGATTACATTCCCTAATCTGAATTTGTTTCAGTTAGAACTATCAACACTTTCCAGGCACTTCTTGAAATTATTTTGTCGTGTATTTATTTATGCATTGAGCACGAGTTTAAAGAACTTTCTGTGGTTAATATACGAAGCACGTAAGTTCTTTCATGACACGTCCAATGAGTCTAAGCCAGACCATCATTATTACTTTCATTATTGTCAGACTTGTTTAGATGTACACATTCTGGTTGTTTTGAAGAATCCAATATTTATTGTGGGTCTGAACGACAAAGCTGTTAAAATTATAGTCATGACTAAACAAAATAAGTAACTACCCATAAGTAACTAGATTCTTTATTTAAATAACTGTCAAAGAGCATTCTATAGTGAACAAACATTATGGTTAAAGTAAACAACCGAAAGTCCATTCATGGTCAGTTGTGACTAAACTAGAAATTTGTGTGGCTGCATTGTGACTGAATAACAAGTGACCGTAACAAAAATGCACAGAAAAATCCAATAATTTTTTCATGTTTGAATTAAGAACTAAGGATGTATTTAATTTGGTTGTTAATCTGGTTCTGTATAAAGTATCCTGTATGTATATAAAAAATTATCTGTGTATATATATGGGCATTTGTAATAAACTAATAACGCCCCTTCAAGATTGCCACTTGGAGGCGCTCCCAACTACAGAGCGGACACTGAATCGGAGTTTAACGCCGAAGCGAATGAGCAATTGCGAGCGAAGGACTTGCTCATTGTCCCTATACGGCGGCTTGAGGTGGATTCGAACCTGCGTCTAATTAAGGCACCAAGTACTCCAAGGCATTGAGCATTCCCTACATCTCCATGCCCCACAAGAGATTCCGATACGTCTAAACTCCTGAAGTAATTTAGTCTAATTTTTTTGTTAGTACACTGAAGGCTGGATAATACTCAATTTTGCATAGAATGGTCATAAGTGAAACAACTAGTAAAATATACTTTTGTGGAAATGGTGCCCCCTAGAACTTGACACCTGCGTTGCCTATGCCTAAGGCCACCGGCCCTGTACACAATTTTTCTGGAGTGGGGGAATATTGCCTGAGTGCAAGTTAACAACCGCTCAAGATTTTTCGGGGATGGGGGTGGGGTCCCTGAGACGTCTAATTAAACACTGCGTATTGGCACTCGCATATGCACTGAGACATTGATGTAGGTTTGGACAGTCACAGATTGTTTCAAATGTGGGATAGATTTGGGCTTTTTCCATTAGCCCAAAGGCCCCAAACCTGTTGAACAAGTTATGCACTCTATAGCCCATCTCTTCGGCGTCGGGTGAGTCCGGGCACGACCCTCAAGGGTCATGGTCCGTCGCTCTTCACATAGTTTTTTTTAATTTTTTGTTTTTTTTATTTTTATTATTATAGGTTTACGACCAGTTACGGCGCGCCAGTGACCCTCCTGCTTTGCTATTGGACTTACGGAGTTTTACCTCACGCCAGCGGTCCAGCAGGGAACCAGCTAATTATTATTTCACTTTGATCTTAGCCAAAAGGCCGAGAAGCGGTAACTACTGAGGCGCTGCTAGGATTTATATAGGGTTAATTTATCCATTAAAAGGGGGTTTAAGGTGACCACAAACTTGCACAGTGTATTGCAAAGTTATACGCCTGCCAGAGACTTTGACTTTTGGTTGAGCATGTACATTGCAATTTTTTCTAATTAATTCTGTGCATCTGAGGAGCATAATGAGAAACACATTACCTATTAAACAGAAAACCAAATAGTCCCTATCTAAATAGTGTTAAAATTTGCGTCCGTTGAAACGCCATGAGCCTCTAGCGGCAAAAATGTAAGATGACGCGGTTGCAACGCAACAATAATAATAAGATTTTAAGCAGAGTTGAACATATATATATATATATATATATATATATATATATATATATATATATATATATATATATATATATATATAAATTGCACATCTAGGCCTATAGACCTAGGTATATTATAGTAGGCCTATACAATACGTCACTTTCTGTCCCCCCTCACGCGTCACCACTCTATTATAGTCCATACGCTGATGGGTATATAGGCCTACTAGGCTTGACTTTGGTCTCTATATGCCTACTCTGGTCTCTCACTAAACATTTTGGAGCTTCAGTCAACACATAATGTAAAGCAGCTTCCCGCCTCATTGATGGTCTTTCGAAGTTTTGCCCACGTAGCAAATTATCTCCCATGGGCGGAGACTTAGGGGGAGGGGGGCAGCGGCGACGGTCCATCTCAATGGATGTGGTGTGGGGGACGGCCCATGCATTTGTACCCCCACCCTAATCGGTAAGTGTTAGGTGTCATCATGTACACACGTCATCATGTACTCACGAGAAACGAAAACACATTGTGAGGTTATAATTTAACGTTAGAAGAGATCTCGAGAATAAGAGATAACAAATTTAAACGAGGTGATGATGACTAAAAAAGGGTCATCATTTTTTTTGGCAGAGAAAATTAGGATTCTCCATCGACATTTCGGACGGACGACTAAAAAAGGTCGTCAGAAATTTTTGCCGGCAAAAAGATGGAAAATTTCGTCGGCGTCTCAGCCATTCGTCCGCAAAAAGTCTTCAGCCGCTCGTTTTCGTCCTCCGAAAGTTTCCGCTCATGAGAACTCCCTATATACATGACTTCATGGTCTCTGCATTCCATGTTAATTAATTAATTCATTCATTCATTTCAAGAATTTGTATAGCGCCCCTTCAAGAAATTCCATGCATAGGCGCAACCACCCTATGGGACCCACGGGACGCGTCCCCCCAACTTTTGAGTGGTCCCCTAACTTTATTGTTATGGTCCCCCCAACTATTAGGACGTGATTCATTATGGCCCCCAACTTTTAGGACGTGATTGCACCTATGATCCCATGGGAGGAGACTTAGGGGGTCAGAGGACGGTCCCCTCAATAGATGTGGTGAAGGATGACCCATGCATTTGTCCCCCCCCGTAGCGGCGCTAGGGTTGGCTAGGGGGCTAAGCCTCCCCCCCTAAAAAAAGGCCGTCCATTTTTTTCCCATGTAAACATAAATTTTTTGGACGATTAAACCCCCTTTAGCCCCCCAAAATAACCGTAAAGGTATGCATGAGGTTTGGTAGACAGCTTGGCGGTCACCAGTTTTCCAAGATTTCGACCAAATGACTAAAAAGAAGAAGAAGAAAAGTCGCAAGATATTTTTGCCGGTGTAGTGCGATATGCAGTCCGGCAACAAAAACGGTCCGAAACCTTCTGTCATTGGTCCACGTGACATATGACGTCAGAGAGCAACGTTAGACGCCACTGCCTCGTTTTCGTTGACAAATATGGTCCGGGTTGTTTTCTTGCGGCAAAACAAGAGGCGGGTTGTTTAGACTTTATAGTATTATTAAAATAATAGTGTTAAATAGCTACCAGAGTTAAGGGTTGGGGGACAAGAGCCGAAAGATTAAGTTGTTTTGAGGATGAATGATCAGAGTGGTTAGTTAGAGGCAGTTGTTTAGATTCACAGAACCTGAAGATACAGACGTAGGCTTTAGTAATATTTGAAGTTCAAGTTCAACGTCACTTTGTTATAACAAAGCTCACTAGCGACGCCCTCCTTCTTTATCCAGACATGGGACTGACATCTGCATAGTGCAACCAGTGGTGGAGTCAGACAGATGTGTTTGAAATGTATGTTAGCAAATTGGAAATTATATCCGTTAGACACCCTGTTTTCTTTTATAAAGTTCCTTAATAAAGGATCTTTTTCTCAATTGAAACCTAAGCTAATTATTTGAACAAAGCTAATTATTAAAGAACTTCAGAAGTATGGGGTTTTATACACGTTATGAAGCTGATGAACTGTTTAAAAATTATTTTCTACAGTCGCAGCACTGAACATGTTTAGTCTCACGTTGCTATTCCGATTTAAAAGTTAGGCATAGACAATATAAATTTTGTCGATTATGATAAATAATTTAATTTCTTGTCAAGCATAATTGGCTCACATATTATTAATTTTTACACTGAATTACAACAGCAATGGAACTGTTTTATGTGAGCTGCTGACTTGCTCCTAAAGCATCAAAAGCAAAAATTTGTCCAAACTCATCATTTGCAACAAAGTTTTTGTATTTTGAGATGATTTTGAAAAATCAGGCACTAATGGGTTAAGGAAAAAAAACGTACAGATAGTTCAAGAGATGGTAGGCTACAGTGTTGAACAGGGCTTGAGGCTTTAAACGGGCGTGGACGGTGGACCGTTTTAGTAGGAGAATTACAGAAAGTAAGAAAAGTAGTCTGGGGCTGACGTTGATTAGGCCTATATAGAGTTTGGGTACAATGAAGACACTATACGGGTTCCAAGAAAGACTTGGGGCTATAAGCCTCACAACCTCGGGCAATTCTCACCAGGTTCCAGAAAGTGATAATAGAGTATGATCGTGTAGTGTTGCATCAGTTGCAAGATTGTGACAACTCTGGTGGTTTTTCAGTTTAATGTCACTGTGCGATAACAAAGATCATTAGCGACACTCTCGTCCAGGCTTGGGACTGGCACTGGCAGAGTGCAACCAGTGGCGGAGTTCTACGGCAGTTAATTCTTATACAGGTTTGCGAGATCGTGAGAAAAAGGTGTTTATGATAAAAGACATGATTTAGTTCGTTAGTGTTGTCATAACTTTAATCCACACACAAACAATCAGACGAAAGCCAACAGTCACACACAGGCAAACACTTTAAAATAAGATTCCCGTAACATAGGACGCACTTAATTTATAAGCATTACAATTTTACATCGGACGCATCAATTAGTTCATTTTTCCAACGCGGATTTTCCATTCTAAAAATAGCATACGCAACAGTACTTAACACCGCTTCGTCCCTTCGAATCACGTTTTCTACTAAATATGTTTGCATATTCGTAATATTACTATACCCCACAATCACACTTACATGCGTGAGTTACAATGGGGTTTGCGCACCGAGTTATTATGCTGAATAAACAGAATATTAGGTCTATTATCATTTTAACAAAGTTGGTCAAGCCACCCGGACCGTATTTGTCAACGGATTAGATTTCGCACGTAAGTCGTGCGAGATTGCATCCTAGCAGCGAAGTGGGCGTGGCCGGACCGTTTATGTTGCCCGGACTGTTTATCGCACTACACCGGCAAAATATGGGAAATTTTTGTCGGCGTCTCGGCCATTCGTCCGCCCAAAATCTTCGGCCGCCTTTTCGTTCCCCGCAAGTCTCCACCCAAGTATCCGCCCATGGTTCCATTGACATTGTAGGCCTATATAACCAGACACTTCTGTAGCAAATTAGGCCTACATGTACATGCCTTTGGTTTCGTTGCCAATGACGTCGTCTTTCCGTTTATGTGTAGCCCACAATTGCCGCTATGAATCATCACGTGATTGCGCAACTCGAATGAATGCCCTCAGACGACCAAAAAGATCGACCGATGCTGCAGTGTACACACAGACGAAACATTTATTTCTATTATCGTCTGCCGAGGAGGAGAAGAGAGGGAAAGAAAGAGAGAGAGAGAGAGAGAGAGAGAGAGAGAGAGAGAGAGAGAGAGAGAGAGAGAGAGAGAGAGAGAGAGAGAGACAGACAGACAGACAGACAGACAGACAGACAGACAGACAGACAGACAGAAGTATATGGAGAAGGATGGGGAGGAGAATGGGGAGAGGACCATATGGGGAGGAGAATGGGGAGAGGGACAGGATGGGAAGGAGAATGGGGAGGGGACGATGGGGAGGAGAATGGGGAAAGGGGGAAAGGATGGGGAGGAGAATGGGAGAGGGAAAGGATGGGGAGGGGTGAGGACGAGGAGAATCGAAGATAAACGCAGAGAGGATGCGCTGTGCAAATGTGTGTACTGTCAATTGATAAAATGAGCAGCAGAGCAATTGTTGTCATGACAACGATCTCTCACGTCCTCCGCTTCGTTTGACCTTCTCCCTATCATATCCGCTCCTCCATAACCTATCCATCCATCCACCACAGCAGGACCACATACAGTGTAGGTTCCTGTGTATGTATGTATGTATGTATGTATGTATGTATGTATGTATGTATGTATGTATGTATGTATGTATGTATGTATGTATGTATGTATGTATGTATGTATGTATGTATGTATGTATGTATGTATGTATGTATGTATGTATGTATGTATGTGTGTGTGTGTGTGTGTATGTGTGTATGTATGTATGTATGTATGTATGTATGTATGTATGTATGTATGTATGTATGTATGTATGTATGTATGTATGTATGTATGTATGTATGTATGTATGTATGTATGTATGTATGTATGTATGTATGTATGTATGTATGTATGTATGTATGTATGTATGTATGTATGTATGTATGTATGTATGTATGTATGTATGTATGTATGTATGTATGTATGTATGTATGTATAACATAGGCCTATAACTTTGCTCTATAGTCTATACATTGATTTGACACAAATGACAAATTGCAGAACTATTTACGGAAGCAGAAAAAAATCAGAAAAATAGCAAAGCATTCTACTGACCGATTGCATAGATTCGATCGTTCGTTCTTGAATATTTTCTATGAGTTTCGATCTTTCAATGCGAAGATTAGCAAATGGTCTGTTCTTGGGTAAAGGAATGCACGAATGGGTGCGCTGTGATAACAGGTTGAGTGTTAATTTATGTCAAGCGTCCCAGCTCATGCAGGTGGAGATAATCCAGTATGAAATTTTTAAAGAAAAGTAACAGGGTGGGGTAAGACGTTGATTCATGTGGAGTTTTAGATTGCAATGAAAACGTTAGACTATACCTCGTGGACCTTAAAAAAGAATAGGGGGTTAAACCCAACCTAATTCTCAATGTGGGATTTAGCCTACCGCCCTTGACCCACCAATCGTGACTAGATTTAAAACATAATTATAACATCAAATAACAGAAACCAGATATGGCATGGCATAAGGCCACATACCACAGCATAATAATTATAATACTGCAAAACAAGGCCTGGCATAGTGTATACCAGCATAAAGTACCAGCATAATTATAACCAAAGAAACATTCAAGCAACAACAGCATAGAGCTGCCTAGCATGACTTAACATTTAACTAGCAATGTAGGAATGTCTTGACGTACAAAGTGCTGCTGCTGATCTCGATAACCTTTGCAAAATAGTCTTTTCTGCTGCGATTACAATAGGCCGATCATCATGGGCGGAGACCTAGGGGGGGACAGGGGAGACGGCCCCCCAATGAAAGTGTTGGGGGGACGATCCATGCATTTGTCCCCCCCAATGTTTGAGCGTCAAAAAGGTCATCAACTTTTTTGGCGGCGAAAAAAACTTTTTTTTTTCTAGATTTCGCCGGTCGTCGGAAATTTTTCGAAAATCTGGCGTCTTTCCGTCCCCCCCAATTCTCGGCCCAGGTCTCCGCCTATGCCGATCATGTTTCACTCAACGTTGTAACAATAATCTTCTCGGCATAGGCGATAAACCAATATCAGATGGATGGATGGACTCTGCATTGCGCGCCTTTCTCATGTGAAAGAATTACGTAGACCTGATACTAATCTTAACTCATCCTCGGTTACATGTATCCATAGGCGCCGAGTTGACCGGAAGAGTGTGGGTGCCCAAACGAATGTGAAAGAAATCCGCGCGTGAGCGCGGCAAAATTTTTTTGAGCCTTTTTTATAGGAGAGTGAGTGAAATGACCCCTGTTCATAGGCGGAGACTTGTTCATGGTTTTAGGGCACGAACTCGCGGTCAAAGGACGATCGCCGAGCGGGGAAGGGCCGAAGGGGCTTGGGGAGGGGATGCATGTGCTCCTAACCATTTTCGAATTTGTTTCTTGCCTCGTACACTGCGATGGCAGCATCTTAGGCTGTCATTTTAACGAAATTGTCGTGGTTTGAGACTTGAAAAGCATCCTTTCCGTTGTCTAAAAAATTTCCGCGCAACATGAAATAGTGACATTTTGAGCTATCTCATCAAAATTTCCCATTATTTCATTTTTAAAGATATGATTTAATATCTCAATAAATGTTCTTCCCAATTGCTTAAAAAAATTTATAACTCTTGGCATGTACTTTTCTTGGAATCCACACAGAAGAAAGCACAATCTTCGTTAGCATGGGCATCTTGGAGCACTCTCCCCTAATTAGGTCAACACTGAACAGACTCAAATTTTGCACAAGAAATCAAAATTTTCTGTCTACAATAGCCACTATTAATTTTAGTGAGCCAATATTAACATTGTGGAAGACAGTTTTTCAAATAGTTTTCGCAGACAATTTAGTCAAGGCTGATTTGTTAATTAACGCAGACAAAAAAGTATCCAGCTTTTGTGATGCTGTAAGGTGATTTTCGCGCAGTGATGATCATTATATAACCCAGCATGTAGGCCTACAATAAAAAGAAACAGTCATTCAAGTCGTCGCCTTCGTCCGTAATAAAAAAATTACTGAAGCGGATCGAATGAGCGAGATTTTGAGATTTTCCTCGTATTCGTATGGAGTTCAGACGACCGGACGGAGTAAAACTGGAGTAATATTAAGGTAGACTAACTGAGATAAAAGAAAATATGTAAAAAACGCAATGATTTTTATAGATAAGCAACGCCAACAGAGAAATAATATCATAAAAGCACATCTTGTTGGCTGATTTCTGGTGGTGCCTAGCATAGGGCGGGCCTCGCATGGCCAATTTCTGGTGGTGCTGAGCACTCACGGGCCTCGCAGAGTCGGCGCCCATGCATGTATCTTCCTCTTCTCCTGTTTAAAAGACGCAGCTGTTTTTTTAATCACTTGCATGAACAAGCGTCCAGGGAGCTCCTCGGGGTTGCGGAATTGTGCTTTAGTAAAGAAACCTCATAGGCATACGTTAAATTATTTTATTATATCCATTCATCCATGCGTGTAGTCTATATATATATATACACACACGAGCAATCGTATACATGTACATTGTACATACATACATATACACATTGTACATGCGCATGTATATTTGCATGCACATATATGCATGCATACATACATGAATACATACATACAAACATACATACATACGTACATGTATACATACATACACACATACATGCATGCATACATATACATGCATATCTATTTATTTATCACATTTGCGCCCATTTTTCATCATGATCATGATCATGATCATCATCATCATCATCATCATCATCATCATCATCATCATCATCATCATCATCATCATCGTCGTCGTCGTCGTCGTCACCACCACCACCACCACCACCACCACAACAACAACCACCATCAACGCCACCAGTTTCATCACCACCATCATCGTCATCGTCGTCGTCGTCATCATCACCATCGTCATCATCATCGGTACAACTGAAAGCAGAACACGTCATCCAACGAGGGATTTGTCGTTGGCAGTTTCACCGTTGGACATGTATGGCATTGTATGCAATGCTATGCATGTATGTCAGTGATGATTAAACCTCTGAAGGACCTACCAGCCAACCCCACCCCACCCCACCCACTCCAAACGTCGGACAATTTCTGTCCTGTATAAACAGTCGTTAACTATGGCTAAATGGCTGATGGTTCGTTGATGAGCAGCCGTTTGTTTCTGAAGAGCGGGGAGAGAGAAAGAGAGAGACAGAGACAGAGGAAGAGAGACAGAGACATTCAGTCAGTCAGACAGACAGAGATAGAGAGAAACAGAGACAGAGACAGAGACAGAGAGAAACAGAGAAACAGAGACAGACAGACAGTCAGACAGACAGACAGAGATAGGGAGAGAGAGAGACAGAGAGACAGAGACAGAGACAGAGAGACAGAAACAGAGAGAAACAGAGACAGAGAGAAACAGAGACAGAGAGAAACAGAGACAGACAGACAGTCAGTCAGTCAGACAGAGATAGGGAGAGAGAGAGAGACAGAGAGACAGAGACAGAGACAGAGAGACAGAAACAGAGAGAAACAGAGACAGAGAGAAACAGAGACAGAGAGAAACAGAGACAGACAGACAGTCAGTCAGTCAGACAGAGATAGGGAGAGAGAGAGAGAGAGAGACAGAGAGAGACAGGGAGAGACAGAGAGAGACAGGGAGAGAGACAGAGACAGCGATAGAGAGACAGACAGACAGACAGACAGAGACAGAGATATAGGAAGGATGAGTAGCAACAGGACAGGGTTTGTGGTGGGTTGGCTATACCAATACGCTATGCCTCACAAACTCCACTGATCTTTTTGGCCCAGCGTCTGCTGGGAACGTGCCGCTGAATCGGAATGCGGCCATGGTCAGAATGCAGTTGCGACAATCGTAGCCGCGTGTGGTGAGTGAGAGGTGCATGGAGAGGGCAAGTAGGTGGATAAATGTTTGTGGTGGGTGGGTGGTTGAGTGGGTGGTTGGGTGGGTGGGTGGGGGGCGTTAAGATGGAAGCCGGATCGATGCAACATAGAATAATTGGACATCGTCCTCTTCCGGAGACCGGATATGACAAGAGGAGGAGGAGGAAGAAGAACAGCTGAATCTGAAGACAAAGGTGCCTGGAGAAGGGAGAAGGGGGAAGAGGGAAGAGAGCGGATAAGAGAATTGCGGAGGAGAGGAAAAAGGAGAAATTAAGTGGCAGAAAGACAGAAATGAAAGAAGTGGAAAGGAGGATGAGGAGTGAAGAGCGAAAGACGACGAAGAAACAACGAAGTGTGGTTAGTGGACGTAAGAAGAGGAGGACTAAAAGGGGAGGGAAGAGAAGGGGAAGAGGTGGAGATGAAGAGGAGAAGGAGGAGGAAGAGAAGGAAGAGGAGGAAGAGGAGGTGGATGAGGAAGAGGAGGAAGATGTGGTGGAGGAGGTAGCGAAGGAGGAGTAGAGAGAGGAGACGAAGGAGAAGAAAGAGAAGGTGGTGGAGGAGGAGGAAGAGGATCGAGGAGGAGGAGGAAGAAGAAGAAGACGAATAGGAGGAAGAGGAGGAGGAGAAGGAAGATAAGGAGGATGAAGATGAGGAATAGGAGGTGGAGGAGAAAGGGGAGGAGGAGGAAGAGGAGAAGGAGAAGGAAGATAAGGAGGATGAAGATGAGGAATAGGAGGTGGAGGAGAAAGGGGAGGAGGAGGAAGAGGAGAAGGAGAAGGAAGATAAGGAGGATGAAGATGAGGAATAGGAGGTGGAGGAGAAAGGGGAGGAGGAGGAAGAGGAGAAGGAGAAGGAGAAGGAAGATAAGGAGGATGAAGATGAGGAATAGGAGGTGGAGGAGAAAGGGGAGGAGGAGGAAGAGAAGAAGGAGAAGGAAGATAAGGAGGAAGAGGTAGAGGAGAAAAGGGGAGGAAGAGGAAGAGGAGGAAGAAGAAGAGGTGGAAGAGGAGGAGGATGCTCAGAAGAGAAGGCACGCAGAGAGACAAGAACGATGGAGGGAATTGTTGTCGGTATGCAGAAGTAATCTAATCTAATCTAATCTAATCTAATCTAATAAGAAGCATTATTTTGTAAAGCGCTTCTCATAACAGAGCTATAAAGAAGCGCTCTCAGCGTGACAGGTTCATGAAAAGCGAAAGGTCTTTATGCACCGAATATGTGTAGGCGAATCTGCCTCCAGAATCCTGCTACGAATTGCATGGGAGCAGTCATTCCATTGTAATGGATTCGCAGTACTATAGCAATGCTGCCATGATGAGGTTCGTGACCGAGGTACAAATAGATGAAAGGCGGGTAGTAGAAACGAAGAGCGCGTGAAGATTGTGCTACAGAGAGCGGCTTGCATATCAAGTCACAGAGGTATTAATTTTAGGAGCTAAGTCCTGCAGGGACTTAGTGACTAGGCCTTGTAACTGTAATTGATTCGTGTCGAGATTGGAGGTAAGTGAATGTCGAAAATCATGTAACGTGGAGATGTGTGAAAAATCGAGGAAGTCGTGCAGGGAGAAGGAATAGGACAAGAAGGAATAGGACAAGAAGGAATAGGACAAGAAGGAATAGGACAACAAGGAATAGGACAACAAGGAATAGGACAACAAGGAATAGGACAACAAGGAATAGGACAACAAGGAATAGGACAACAAGGAATAGGACAACAAGGAATAGGACAACAAGGAATAGGACAACAAGGAATAGGACAACAAGGAATAGGACAAGAAGGACAAGAAGGATAGAAGACGATCAGCAGAGAAGAGCAGCTGCTGGTACAATGGAACAAGCGATCACTAATTATAGGCTAATTATAGCATCTCTTTAAAGTTCAGAAAACGTTTTCGGCTTGACTTAATTATAGAGACACATTTTGTTCTGTGAATTCTCAGGTTACTTCGATTTGTGACTGACGGCGCTACCATTTATGGGTCGTGGCATGTCATTTGACGTACTGCCTAGTTTACTCGTGACCTGCCTTCTGACCTGCCAAACATTCTTTGGAATTTTTAATATCTACTTTACATTTAATTCCTTTTACCTGCTGAACAACTTCTCTGATCTTAGGCGTCCGCCACGGGCTGTGGTGAAGTGTTCTTGTGAGTTAGGTCGTCTTATATAATTATATGGTGCCATACAACCAGTGCCGTAGCTACCATGACATTGTGTGCAATGTGTGCAATGCACACCGGTCAACGACCTCCAGGCAGGCACAGAGATTGTTGAATTATTAGCCTATAATCTAACCTAATTAGTAAATCACTTTATGTTGTGACATATGTACTTTTTGTGAACATACTTGCATTAGGCTACTTCGCTACTTTACTGACGTCTGTCAATTGCCGTGCAGGCAGGCAGGTAGGCAGGCAGGCAGGCAGGCAGGTAGGCAGGCAGGCAGGCAGGCAGGCAGGCAGGTAGGCAGGCAGGCATGCAAGCAGGCAGACCTATACTGAATTCTCTTGAACTTGTTTTTCGTCTGGAGTCATGACGGTTAAAATTTGTTTGCGCAATTACGCTAATGTGTGTGAACGACAATAAAATTAATAATAGGCCTAGGTCTAATTTTGGTTTTAAGTTGAGAACAGTAAACGAATCATACCCGCATCTGATTTTCGTTCACAAGCTTTCCTATGCAAAGGTCAAAGATGGGCCTATAAGGCCCTATATGCTACCGTTTAGGATAGGTGTGATCATATCCGCCTATCTGCCGCGTTCTTGTTGTGCAATTAAATGGCGCACCGCAGAAACTTCATACTTGTGACAGGCATGCTCGTGTATTCCGGTCATATACTGATATAGTAACGGTAGCAAACTGACATCTCCCTCAACCAGAGTGAGAATTTCCCGGGAGTTTGAGGTCGTTCAACCCTCGCTAGTCTTTCTTAATTAGGGTCACACAGTTAAGTCTTTTCAACTTTTCACAACCCAACTCCACGTGGATCATAGCCTAATCCCCCCAGTTATTTTTCAACAACTCTCACACTTAGGCTATCTCAAATCTTCTCAGCTCTCACCCCAAAATCAGGCAGACACCTAATTGATCGAGTGTAGATCAGGCTTCTAGGAATTCATGTATTTGCCTCAATTTTTGCACTTGCAAAGAATATTACTGGTACTAACTTATTTTTAGATATGGCATATACTATGGAAAATTGATGATTGTATCGTTTTTGGTGTGCAAATTGCAAATCATCGACCGAACTTGATAGATGGTTGAAATCTTTTGCTGACAAAAATGCTACAAAGAAAACTCTACGATGCCATGACATTGTTTTAAGTAGACAGCTTATAAGCTGTCTACTTAAAACTTATTCATTCAGTGGAAGAATCTGCAACGCGAAAGATTATAAATTCTCCTGGGAAATCACTGCATTTAGTCCTATAACACTTTAATTTATCTATCTCATTCGTGCAGCCACAGAATTCATGTTTTTTCTCTGAGTGAGTTGTATTACATGTGTTGGGCCTAGGTCTAATAGCAAATGCCATAGATTAGTTTTGTGATCTTGATTGCAAGAGCGGAAAGATACCAGCCTTACAGGACCAACCACAGGGCCCATGCGGAACCCCTGCACACGGGTCCACAAAAGGTAGCTACACCACTGCATACAACCAATGCTTAATCTAGCCCTCTGCTTGGGGAATTCAGGTTTCTTCTGGGACTCATTCACTCATTCATTCATTAATTCGTTCATTCGTTCATTCATTCATTCATTCATTCATTCATTCATTCATTCATTCATTCACTCACTCACTCATTCATTCATACATTCAGTCAGTCAGTCAGTCATTCGTTCGTTCATTCATTCATTCGTTCGTTCTTTCATTCATTCATTCATTTGTTCGTTCGTTCATTCATTCATTATCACAAATTTATATAGCGGCCCTTCAAGAGGCCCACTCAGAGGCGCTCCCAGACTCCTAGTCCAACCACGCATGGTCATTGCTAGAATTTTATTTGGAGGTGGTGTTTACACGACGTTGAGCAAGCCGACAAGCACCCGAAACAGCAGACTATAGGTTGTAGGCCTACATTGGAGGATGATTAATTTCATTTTATTGTAAAATGTCGTATAGAAATAAGAGATTCTAAATGAAATCCCCTCATAGTCCTGACATCATGATTGTGTTTTTAACCTTAGACCTTAGTCCTTACATCGGGCGACACAGTTCCTCCACACCACTATAATAGAAGATGATTATGTTCGTAAATGCATTATTTTATTATAGCATCATTTCATTGGGGGGGGGGTGCTCAAACACCCAGAACACCCCCTTGCAACCACGTTGATACAGAAAGGTTTTAAGGAGCCTGTTAAGCCAGTATACTGTATATACATTGAGTATAATATTATTAGTATGTCCCTCTCTGACAATTGCTCAATTGTCAAGTATCGGTTGCAGCTCAGTCAATGGATATAGATCCAGTGATGCTTAGAAATGCAGATTGATAAAAACTGACAAGAGAGAGACAGCATCTATTTCATCGGCTTCTGATGCTTGTGAGGTCAAGCCTGCGGTTGTGTGTCTTCTTATCTGACTCCTCCTTATCCTCATCCCCATTTCCTCCTTCACTCTTCTTCCTCTTCGTCCTCCTCCACCTCCGTCGACTATTCGTCCTTTTCTTTCTCTTCCTCTTCCTCTTCCTCCTCCTCTTAGTCCTTCTCCTCCTCCTCCTCTTCATCACCTTTCTCCTCCTCCTCCTCCTCCTCCTTCTCCTTCGCCTCTTCGACTTTTTCTTTCTCTTCCACTTCCTCCTCCTTTTAGTAATTCTCCTCCTCCTCCTCCTCGTCATCATATTTCTCCTCCTCCTCCCCTTTTCCTCCTTTCCTCTTCCTCCTACCCTTCGTCCTCCTCCTCGTCCTTCTTCTCCTTCGCCTCTTCGTCCTTTTTCCATTCCTCTTCCTCCTACTTTTAATCCTTCTAATTCTCCTTCTCCTATTCATCATCTTTCTCCTCCTCCTCCTCCTCCTCCTCCTCCATCTCCATCTCCTCCTTCTCTTCAGCTTTGCCTTATCTTCTGAGTTTCTTTTATCAATCATATTTCGCTCAATCTGGATCTGCTGTCTGAGACTCTAGGGATCTTTGCTGCGAAGGCTGACACGCTGCCTCCGTCTCCCTCCCTCCCTCCCTTCCTCTCTCCCTCCCTCTCTCCACTCTCTTCCTCCCTCTCCCTCCCTCCCTCAGGCAGTGGTTGCTGGTGGTCATATCAGCTGACGCGAAGGGACGGATGACGGGAAGGAAGGAGATATTGATGCGAGGAAGAATTGGCGAGATGACGGAAGGATGGGACGGAAGGAGGAAGAGGAAAGATGACAGAAAGGGGAAGGAAGAGAAATTCATGGAAGAAAAAGTCGAGAGATGACAGTACGAGGGAAGGAAGGAAGGAAGGGGAAATTGTTGGAAGAAAAAAGCATACAGAAGGAACAAAAGAAAGGATGGACGAGTGGAAGAGGAAAGGAGAGAAGGGCTGGAAAAAGAAAGAATTGAACGGAATGATATGGAAGTAGGAAGAATGCACGGAAGCATGGACGAAGGGAGGAAAGAAGGAATATATCTGGGAAAGAATATTAATATTATTAATAAAGAACTTCGATGAAGAAAGAGAAGAGACGTTTCAAAGCGCAACTTAACTGTCGGGCTGAGTGAGTGAGTGAAGTGAGTGAGTGAGTGAGTGTGTGTATGTGTGTGTGAGTGAGTGTGTGAGTGAGCGATGAGCGGTGAGTGAGTGAGTGAGTGAGTGAGCGAGTGAGTGAGTGAGCAAGTGAGTGAGTGAGTGAGCAAGTGAGTGAGTGAGTGAGTGAGCAGGTGAGTGATTGAGTGAGCGAGCGAGTGAGTGAGTGAGCGAGCGAGCGAGTAGGCCGGTGAGCGAGTGAGTGAGTGAGCGAGTGAGTGAGTGAGTGAGTGAGCAGGTGAGTGATTGAGTGAGCGAGCGAGTGAGCGAGCGAGTAGGCCGGTGAGCGAGTGAGTGAGTGAGCGAGTGACTGATCGAGCGAGCATGTGAGTGAGTGAGCGAGCAAGTGAGTGAGCGAGTGAGTGAGCGAGCGAGCGAGTGAGCAACTGAGAGTGAATGATTGACTGATCGAGCAAGCATGTGAGTGAGTGAGCGAGCAAGTGAGTGAGTGAGTGAGCGAGCGAGCAAGCGAGTGAGAAATAAAACAGAACATATAGGCTGCCTAAGAGATGGACGAATTGACAGAGGTTGACATAATATGTTAGCAATGGACAAGTTTTATAAAACCCAGATGGTTTATGGAATTGAATCCAATCAATCTGTCAAGGGATGACGTAGTTTCCGACCATCACACTCTTGCTATCAAACGTCAGATGGCGCAAGTGGTTTGGACAGATTCCGACCATCTGTGCACTGAACTTCTGCGGCTTCTGCCCTCAGGGAATGCTTAGTCTACGGTGTTCGCGCTTTGTAACATGCTTGGAGTTGGCAGGTTGTCTATTGTTTTTACTGATTTGGCTAATAATCGGGAACAGGTGCCACAATATAAAGTGCTTCAGAAATAATCTTCCCCAATTGAAATAATGTCTACGGTTGCTTTTCAGTTCCACTCGTGACGTTATTGCTACATAGGCCTACGGTAAAAAAAACTACTTAAGTGGTTTTACCAGTTCGGTTATCCACTTGATTAAAAATAACACTGCAGGCGTTTTAAAATTGAATATTTTCGAAAGGTCAGAGTGTCATCGGGGGGGGGGGGGGGAAGATCACTCCAACCACAGAATAGATAAAGCGTAGGATTAAATATTTCCTCCCAAGGAGACATTGTTTCTGAATTCTGTATCGGAAGGTGGGGTAAATTTAGAACGGGGCTGGTAGTTTTATCAACTCTCCAGCCAACGCCACCACTATCCACATCATCATCAGCAGTAGCAGCATCGTCGTCGTCGTCGTCGTCGTCATCGTCATCTTTATCATTCTCATCGTCATCATAATCATCGTCATCATCATCGTCGCCGCCGCCACCACCACCACCATCATCATCGTCGTCGTCATCGTCATCATCATCGTCGTCGTCATCGTCATCATCAGCAGCAGCAGCATCATCGTCGTCGTCATCGTCATCGTCATCACCATCACCATCACCATCATCGTCATCGTCATCATCATCATCATCATCATCATCATCATCATCATCATCATCATCATCATCATCACCATCACCATCACCACCACCATCATCATCATCATCATCATCATCATCATCGTCATCATCATCATCATCATCATCACCACCACCACCACCACCATCACCACCACCACCACCACCACCACCATCACCACCACCACCACCACCACCACCATCACCATCATCATCATCATCATCATCATCATCATCATCATCATCATCATCATTATCTTGCAGAAGAAGATGCGCATACGACTGATTTTCAATTGATGTTGCCTCTGCCAGCAGGAACGAATTTCATCGGACTCTTCGTCGGTTCCATAAAGGCTGGAACGCACGAACATTAGAGCCAACCACCACCAATAATATAAACCGTATTATTTATGATTGGCAATTTGCATCCATTATAGGCTCACGATGAACAAGTGCAGATATATACACCGTGTCCCGATGAAAAGTAGACCCAATAAAAAATGACATAACTCGGTGAAAAGTTTTAGCATTTGGCTGAAATTTTAAAAACAACAACAGTGGCCATATTATGACCCAATCATAGCGCCGTTTGGAAATGTTGGTGAGTTTGTTAAGTTTTTGAACGTTTGAGATGTAGGCCATAGTACCGAAAATGAGAAATTTCCAACATACAAAAACCAAGAGGATATGAAGTTCAACTGTAACAGTTGGCGTTCAAAATGTTCTCCTTGTTCACGGACCCAACTTTTTTTTAACTTTCGGGCCATTTTTCTAAGCTGAAGGGCACGAGGGCCACTTTTTCTTAATTGAAGGACATTAGGGGGCCACAAGGCTAGAATTTAATTAATTAAAAGCGTATAAAATGGTTATAATTGAATCAAATAACAATGTTTGATGTTAATTATAGACGTCAAAATAAAATAAATTGTAATAGAAAATAGTTATGTGTTTTATCCTGCCCAAATTGTCAATTTTTGTTTATGTTTTTGTTTATTATTTGAGATATGAGGGCCATTTTTGGAGGCCTGGCGGGCCACTTTTGGCCCGCGGGCCATGGGTTGGGAACCAATGGCCTATAGTAGTATAGTATACTTGAGAGAAGTTGAGGCCATTACTCTCCTGTCCAGCGAGACACCCGACTTCATATCCTCGCAGCTGCGGCTGCCCAAAAGTCCAGACCTCAAATTCCTCAATCGGGTTGACTGTCAAAATCTAGAGAGTAAAATACTGGAAGATCGTGCACATGTTTATCTTTCCTTTATTCGTGACATCGAGCACCTTATGTATATGGCACGTCTGATTGAAGAGTGGCGGCTGTTTGACCACGTGATCATCGACCGGACCCATCAAACAGTGGCGTTTACATCTACAGTCGTAGCCTACACTCTAAACGCGAAGTATGTCATATGGTAAGCTTAAGCTTACTACGGCTTGTCCACTGGGTGGATAGTTTAAGCTATGTCTTATGGCAACCTCCACAGCTTACTTCGAAAGTAACTTCTTTACCTTACCACAAAGTAAGGTCAAGGTTACTTCGGGTTTGTCCAACAGGTGGATAGTTAAGGTAACTATGTGGCGACTTGCAGAGCTTACTTCACCAAGTTGCTTAGGTTTCTATAAAGTAAGGCACCCAGCTTTCTATAAAGCAAGCTAATCTAACTTTACAAGGTAAGGCACCCAGCTTTCTATAAAGCAAGCTAATCTAACTTTACAAAGTAAGGCACCCAGCTTTCTATAAAGCAAGCTAATCAAACTTTACAAAGTAAGGCACCCAGCTTTCTATAAAGCAAGCTAATCTAACTTTACAAAGTAAGGCACACAGCTTTCTATAAAGCAAGCTAATCTAACTTTACAAAGTAAGGCACCCAGCTTTCTATAAAGCAAGCTAATCTAACTTTACAAAGTAAGGCACCCAGCTTACTATAAAGCAAGCAAATCTAACTTTACAAAGTAAGGCACCCAGCTTTCTATAAAGCATGCTAATCTAACTTTACAAAGTAAGGCACCCAGCTTTCTATAAAGCAAGCTAATCTAACTTTACAAAGTAAGGCACCCAGCTTTCTATAAAGCAAGCTAAATCTAACTTTACAAAGTAAGGCACCCAGCTTGACAAGGTTGCTTAGGTTTCTATAAAGACAGGTAATCTAACTTTACAAAGTTAGGGTCCTATCTTTCTACCTGGAACAGTAATGTAACTGCAAAGCTGGGCATCTTACAAAGTAAGATGCCCAGCTTTGTACAATAATGTATATAGAAAAATAATGGTACTTGACAAAGTTTATTAGGTGTCTACATGTACATGGCAAGGCAATGCAACTTTTAAAAAGCTGTATAGGCTACTATATTGAACCTTCAGTGCTACTTCTATACAATGAACCTTGATATTTTCATCAGAAGTAGTAATTAAAGTGAACTATTCAATACCGTAATATACTACAACAGGAAAACCCAATGATAAATTTTATTAATGTAATCGTCAGCATTATAATATGTTAAAGTCAACGATTTTATTACATTTAAACTCGTCAACATTACCAATCAAACAATCATCAAGTATAAACGGAGCCATAAAAGAGCAATAGTTTAAACAGGGATGGGTCCGGATTTCCAGTATGCAACTGCTTACATTGGATAGTCACAACTGCTGAGATCTAAGCATGCAATTTATTACATTAACACAGAATGAGAATTTATCAGTAAAACAAGCTCTTAAGATCGGCATCAGTCTTACACTAGCAAAAAGTCAAGTAAGAGGATTATAACAAAGAACTCAATAGTTAATAGGAAACAAACATTAATTTGAAAGTCTGCAATGTTATTACATAATAGGAATGCATTTTATACTAACATCATCACAGTACTGATGCTAGTTATAGTAGCATTATTAACAATAGTAACTAATATAAATAACAGTAATCCTATTGTTACTAATAATTGATAATTTGTAATCATAATACTAATAGCAATGATACTAGTACAATCTCCACCATTTTTTCAAGTCATACTATTAGCAATAGCGCAATAACAGCAACAATAGCCTTTAACGGAACATAATGGTCAGTACCAATCACGCTAAAAATCACTAATCACTAGTAATAATTGATAATTAGTAATCATAATACTAATAGCAATGATACTAGTACAATCTCCAGCATTTTTTCAAGTCACACTATCAGCAATAGCAGTAGCAATAGCACAATAACAGCAACAATAGCCTTTAACGGAACATAATGGTTAGTACCAATCACGCTAAAAATCACCGTTTAGCAAAAAAATCCTAAAAGAAAACATAAATATTATTCATAAAAGCAGGTTAAGTTGAATTTAATCAGTTTTCGGTACACTATTAGCAATTCTGTGAAATTGCCATGAATAATAATAGAAGCAATGTTCAGCGAATTGTACACTTTTAGAACAGGATCAAGAAATAAAAATTAACATTAAAGTCTTCCAAAATGCTAAGTGATCTGCAAAAAGATATGTAAAAAAATCAAAATGCATAATTAGTCATGTTCTAGTAAGGTCTACATAAATTTGTTGTAATCTACATTTGAAACCACAACCATAATATTTATTGAAACTAAAGTAAAACAGCTGAAGAGAGATAATAAGATACAAATACAATTTTTTCAAAGGGCAAGTCTTAAAAGGATCCAAGCCCTGCTAACGATGATCATCTAGAATAAACATTTAATTGAATAGTGGCAAGATGGCAGGATATAACCGAAAGCTTAGGTGTGAATACAAAGATAAAAGAAAAAGTTCTACAGAAATGTATCAGTCATTGCAGAATTGATCACATTGCAGTCATAATATTATATAATATGCAACAGAAATGATCTCAACTTAAGTGCAGGAATTATTACGAAAGAAACGAACAAATATAAATCATTTGGTATGAGCAAATCATGAACTATAGTTCATTCGGCTGAATGACAACCGTAATTGCAACTAAAGAACTATAACGCTGCACACATAAAGCACATAGACCTTAAAGAACAAACTAGTAAACACCCCAACGATAAATAATCTCAAACATGGGTACTAGAAATCTGAGGGTACAAGCACTTCACAATTGTTACTCAATAGAAATTGCTACAACACATAGTCAAAAATAATTAAGTCAATTCGAAGATTAATATTCAAAAGCATACATATTACAACAGTTATAACCCATTGTAATGAATGAAATCAGAAAAGCAGCAATCTTCATATTGTTCCAAATGGGACATAACAATTAATCATAATTTATATTGATACTTTTGCATGTTCTCAATCTGTGACCAAAACAAAACTTGAAAAGCTACATCTCCTATCAAGTTCTTAGTTCTTGCTATGTTGCAATGTCCACTGATGCAGAATTTTTGGGGAATGCTGCGAATAAGGCTTGTTACTTTATTACTATTATTATTAAGGTAATTTGTAACGCACGCAAGGTCACACCAAAATGTGAATCTGAGGCGCGGATAGTCAGCCGCCAGAGGAAGATGCAGTTAGATATCCACATGCTTGAAAGCCAAGGACAAGTAGTGAGTTTTGAGCCGCTTTTTGAAGGAAGTGAAATTGAGCTTCGAAGATAGAGCGGAAGTCGATTCCATTCCCTGGGTGCAGAGGCATGGAATCACGCGAGCCCATAACTGTTTTGCATCGAGGTTCAGCTAAAAGATTAGTACCCGATGAACGCAAGCGACGATAAGAAATGTAAGGAGTTAGTATTGACTGAAGGTAGGAAGGTGTGTTGTGCTGAGGGATTTGTAGGTCAGGCATGCCAATTTGAATTTTATCCTGTACCGAACAGGAAGCCAGTGCAATTGATGGAGTAGGGCTGAGGAGCAAGTTTGTTTTGGGCACGCAGCACTACCCGCGCTAAGGTGTTTTGGATGTGTTGCAGCCTGTTGAGTTCAGTGTCTGAGACCCACAAAAACGGCGTTAGCATAATCAAGGCGAGAGGAGACAAGAGAACAGGCAATGGTTTGAGACATATACAAAGTCAGGGCCGACCTGATGTGACGTATTGCCCGAGTGTGATAGATACAAGATTTACAAATGCTTGTTATGTGCGATCGAAATGTGAGCTTATTGTTTTGGGTTATACCAAGTGTTTTGACAGTGTCTGACAGATGCACAGCAGTGCCGGCAAGGTCGATATTTGAAAGTGGAGGGAAAGATTGCAGGCGCTGGCGTGACCCAAACAAAAATTGCCTCAGACTTGTCAGGGTTTATGGCCAAACCATTGAAACAAAACCAGGAGTAAATAGATGAAAGGCACTCATCAAGTTTAAGTTTGCCCGACTGATCAGTGTGTGATAAAGCAATATGAAGCTGGGTGTCATCCGCATACTGCTGCAATTGGATTCCAAAGTGATTAGCAATGCGACTGATTGAAGAAGTAAAGACAGTAAATAGTAAGAGGCCAAGAACAGATCCCTGTGGAACACCAGCAGTGCAAACGGTGGACTCAGACCGAGCGGTCCCAATGCCGACCTGCTGATTCCGGTGACGCAGGTAAGAAGCTAACCAGTTTAAGGCTGTCCTAGAGACACCAAAGCTATTGGCAAGTCTTGAAAGAAGTAACTGATGGTCAACAGAGTCAAAGGTTGCACTGAGGTCAAGACATACTGAGAGGCAGGTTTTCCAGTTGTCAATAGACGAGAAGATGCTATCAAGCGTAGAGACAAGGGCGGTCTCGGTGTCCGGACAATTCGTCCCCGGACAATTCGGACCGGACAATTCGTCCCGGACAATTCGTCCCGGACAATTCGTCCCCGGACAATTCGTCCCGGACAATTCGGACCCGGACAATTCGGACCGGACAATTCGGACCCGGACAATTCGGACCGTATAGATCAAGTGGTATGCACGGACACAAACTGTCTCACACCCATCCACAGCAAGATTAGAAAATTTAAATAGATGGATAATTAAGGTTAGGGTTAGTTTTAGGGTTAGGGTCAGTATTAAAATTTAAATAGATGGATCGAATTGTCCGGTCCGAATTGTCCGGGTCCGAATTGTCCGGTCCGAATTGTCCGGGGACGAATTGTCCGGTCCGAATTGTCCGGGTCCGAATTATCCGGGACGAATTGTCCAGGACGAATTGTCCGGGACGAATTGTCCGGGGACGAATTGTCCGGGAACCGCGGTCTCAGTGGAAGTCTTTGCGGAAAGCTGACTGATAAGGACTGAAGTTGGGACAAGAAGTGATGTGTTTCTTAATACGAGTGAGAAACAGACGTTCCAAGATCTTAGAAATTTTATTAAGGTTGGAGATAGATCTGAAGTTTGAAAGATCGCTGGAGTCTAGGTTAGGTTTTTTAAGCAAGGTTGTGACTAGAGCAGATTTGAAACATGACGGAAAATGCCCTCCAGAAAAAGACAGATTCGCCAAGCGTGCAATAAGGTGGGAGAAAACATCAGAGCAGGGAAGTATAAGAGATGTTGGTATGAAATCCATTTGGGATAATTTAGGAGCCATGCTTTTAAGAAGATTGTAGACTTCAAAGTATGTGACAGGTGGCAAGTCAGTGAAGGCAGATCCAGAGAAATCAGAGTCAAGCAGCAAGTCATTCCATAATAAATTAGCAGTACATTTAGCAATTTTACATTTTAAATTGTTAATCTTGTTGATAAAAAATGCAGCAAAGCTAGAACACAGAATTTGATTTTCAGAGTCTGAGCATTGGCAATCGACAGTATCTTTCGAGTGCAGAAGATGTTGGGAGAAGCGCCATCGAACCCGTGGATTATCAGAGCTTTCGAGTTGGCTATGGAAGAAATGAAGTTCTTGATTCATTTATTAGTTCGTTTGCAACACGGCAATGACGACGAGCTTCGTTACAGATCGATGACTGCAGGAACATCTGCAAACAGGAACCCAGAATTTTATTAATAGTATCACAAAAAAAGAATGAATACAATTTTTAATTATAATGTGACAATAGACCTCACACATAGTGTCCTTGACAACCCATTTGGAGGGTGCTTGACAAAATTGCACAGAGTCATGCCAAAATTACCCTCAAAATTTACAATCGTCTTGACTGCAGTCATTTATTAAATGACAAACAAAAAGCAACAAAATAATTATATGCAATGACAACACATTTACAGAAGAGTTCTCTGCTGTAGATGTCAAAGGGACAACCGTAAAGGGCTTATAAACCTGCTAAGTCAAGAGTTGTCTTCTTTCCATTGGAATTATTTCGAATGGCCTAACGATATTTGGATACTGGTATATTCACAGTGCCAGACAAATAAGAAAGATGAGAAAAACTTAACATGTTCGTAAACTGATGAGATTCGATTTAAAAAATAAAAAGCACTGCATTCATTATTTCATACCAATTTAACACACACACACACACACACACATCACAAATATTTGTACATGCGGCCCCCAGATCCAATAATGCTTGAATGCAGTCCTAAATTGTTTCAAACATGGTATATTTTTATCTATATTTGTCAATGGCTACAAGACGAGAATTACAAAATCATGGACCCATGCATTTAACCGATGTGCTTAGTCTACTCAATCTACACTTGGCCCCAAGACGGCCAAAGAAAAAAGGTGTCTTGAGTAACTGGTAGAAAGCAGTCAAATTATTCTGAGGTTGTAATTGCAGCGCGAACCCATTTTAAGTGGAGGTGCTAACAACTGAGAAGGCTCAATGCTATGTGACCAAAGAGTAAAAGGAAACAGGGGCTTCTTCATAGCCAAAGAGCACAAAGCTCGATGAATAAATTTCTATAACAAATGGCACACAGTGGTGCAGGGGTATGTTCAGTGCCTTGGAGCCGGAAGGTTGTGGGTTTGAATCCACCTCAGACACCGCATAGGGACCTTGAGCACTGTGAGCAGTCCTTCACTCACAATTGCTCCTGCACTTCATGAAACTCCGATTCAATGTCCATGCTGTAGACGGGAGCGCTTTGGCCGTCTTGGACTCTATGTTAAAGTTTTAAAAAGTTGTCATTAATCTACCCAAACATGTCATCGTAAGAGCTGAATAATGACACATTTCTAGCTCTGCTGGAAGATTGACAACGCGTATTGCAGAGTGAAGTAATTGATAAAAAATGTTCTCTTGGGTTTAGCATTCTTATGTGATCCAACAAGTGTGCCAAATTCCAAGTAAATCTGAGTCTGTCATGTCAATCATGGCTGCAAATTAAATTGATTTGACAGTTTTCAACGGAAAGTATATTAGTTATTCATACAATTCAATTTCAATTGATCAATTTATGCATCAGTCTTTTTATATGTATGCACAATGCATGTGCTATTTATGGGTTAGCTTAAAAAGCAAAGAATGATAATTAATGTTCAACTTGCCTCACTATGCGCCAGTGGGACTCTTTTCCAAAGATGAAACCTAAAAAATTACAAGAATACATTCATCCATTACATTTCCAATAAGCAACAAAATATTTGCAGAGCTCATTTCATTGAACATTTTGCTCTAAATTTTCCGTTTAGGGATCCTCAACTGAGACCATTTTACAGCAGATGTTTAGTGCACGATCGGTTAATGGGTTATACAAAACACACCGGTCTAATAGAAACTCCTAATGGCCAAAGGTTTGAGACCGGCATATTTTAATGAGTGAATTCACTGAAAAACAAGCAACTTTTGAAAATACAGATTATGTAGTGCCTATTCAATGTGTAATGTCATCACACACCACTGGGAACAAAATTAATACTTATAATTGAATATTTTGTCAGAAATCATTGGGTTTTTTGTGAGAGCATCGATTTTGGCCAATTACTTTCGTAACTTGAATAAATCACAGATTGACACAGACACAGTGATAGGGCCCAAATTCAAAACTTATTCCCATTGTTTTCACTGTCTGTTAGTCATTCAATGTCACCACAATAAAAAATAACACTGAGATTTTGATAGCAGTTTGAATGAGCTGCAGCATCGATTGGGCAAGTTTTTGACAGAATTCAGGTGTTATTTCCAGCACCTACACAACATTTATGCAGTTGATCAAGTGAGCCTCAAGTGTGGCATTTATGAGCAGAGACATTCTGCTTCCTACATTCTCAATAATATTCAAGTCTGTAACTGCAACCAGGTCATGGCTACACCAAAGGAATGACCTTCTGATTCAGCCAGGATTTGGCAGCCTTTATGTCAATACAAAGTGCCCCATCCTGTTGGACTTAGCTGATGACTGGCTGGTGGTTAAGTTTTGCAATTTTTTCTTTTGAAATGTTAATATACACAGTTCCGTTTATCCTGTCCAGAGTTCTATGGCACTATCCAAAATCCATTTCTCCAGCAACCAACACTACCTACTCCCCATACCATGACCATTAGGAACCTGCTTCACCATCGATATGACATGCTAGGGATTATGAATTTGATTATGTGGTCTCATATGCCTGCAGGAATTGTAGAATTGTAGAAACAATTGAATTGTGTGAATAACTAATATACTTTTAGCTGAAAACATCACACACTTTCAAAGAGAGGCAGCACCATGTTATGGCAAAAAGACCGCCAAACCCAAGCAAAAGGGCATCCCTGGAACCATGGCCTGGTTGCAGTTCAGCTTTGAACCGCATTGAGAATGTGTGGACGCCGCACGTGATGAAGTAGAAACTAGAGGTTTATAATCCCACTTATGAGGCTCACTTGTTCAACTGGCAGTGTGGGTGCACGAGATAACACCTGAGTTCTGTCAAAAATTGGAAAAATCGATAGCGCAGCGCATTCAAACTTTTATCA
>OX457052.1:7257215-7317215 GCA_949752735.1 Lumbricus terrestris
GGACAGTGGCGGCGCCAGTATTTCAGTTTCGGGGGGTTGAAACCTCGCTGCGAAAATTTTTCACATTTTCTGACGACATGAAATTTTTTTGCATTTTCGCCGCCAAAATTTCTGACGAACTTTTTTTTAGTCGTCAGCTGAAAATCGTGGATTTTTCAATGTAAAAATTCGGATGGCCCTTTTTTAGGGTGGTGGGGGCTGAGCCTCTTTTAGGGGGGCTTAGCCCCCTCAGCCCCCCCTAGCGCCGCCACTGCTACTGGACTGGATGATGACAAAGGACGGTTACAGAATGCTACAGGAGGATGCACAGAACAGATACGCGTGGCGTCATTGGACATAATTTATGAACCTGCCTGACGGCAGAGAACTAAAAGAAGCAGCAGCCTATGTATGGATACATATACGTGGGGTTGGTTTCAATTGAAGGGATGAACTAAAACTCTGTGAAACCGTATACAATAAATCACCCCAGATGATTTGAACAAATGAGCTGCATATGTGGACCGCCAGCCATGGGCGCCAGCAGAAATATTTGTAGGAGGGGGTCAAAAACCGGTGGTCACGGTTGAATATGTTTTAGCAAGAGGCTGAAAAATGTAAGGCAACAAATTAAGAACATGCATGGCTATTTTTCGCAGAGGTTTTTTAATGTAAATCTATCAGTTTATCTTTGTAATTTGTAAAATGATAAGTTTCCTTATAGTGCGAGAAATTTGTTAAGAAATCTAAAGTACCGGGTATACTCTATAATTAGGTAAAAAGTAGGTTCTAAACGGGCGCAATATAAGTCCACAGAATCAACAAATGAATAAATGAATGAAAAATAGATGTCAATTTTCCGGGGGGGGGGCAAGTGCCCCCCTCTTCCTCTTATGTGCAGGCGCCAATGTCGCCAGATAAAAATCCTTTTCGTGCATGAAACACAAGCAGCGGTCTTCTGCAGTGCTGCGCCCATAAATATATAAAGGCGCCTCATAAGTGACCGAGATACTCTACTTATTACATTTCTATGGTTATCCGTGTTGAATATCAAAGGGTTTTTATGGCGCCTTTTCCATTTGCAAGAGAATTCTTTTTTTCACGCTCTTTCTGACCTCTATCATAAATCACTATTACGTCTAAATATTCATGTGTTGTGGCCGCAATTAGCGGATTTTACGGCGTCGGTTTTAGTGTGCAAAGCATAAACACGGTTGGCTCCCGAGATTGAGCCACGTAGGCTACTGCAGTCGGATAAAAAACATGAATAGCAAGTTTATACCTTTCTTAAGATCTGCATTTGTTTCTAAATATACAGGGAGATTCTGTCAACACCATTTAGAAGCGTCTGCCAACTGTTCTTTATGGTCCGAGATGGGATGAAAGTGCCTCTGAGTAGGCCTAATAGGCCAATTTTGGAGGGACGGACTGACGATAAAATTATAGTTCGCTGAGTGAGTGAGTAAGCTGAAACCGAGACAGATTTTATGCACATGCATATAATAATGAATTGTATTAAAGCACTTATATAACGCCTCTAGGTGGGTGAACTTCTTCTTCTTCGTCTTCTTGTTCCTCATCATCTTCTTCTTCTTCTTCTCCTTCTTCTTCTTCTTCTTCTTCTTCTTCTTCTTCTTCTTCGTCGTCGTATTCTTGTTCCTCTTCTTCTTCTTCTTCTTCTTCTTCTTCTTCTCCTTCTCCTTCTCCGTCCCCTTCTCCTTCTTCTTCTTCCTCTTCTTCTTCTTCTTCTCCTTCTCCTCCTTCTTCTTCTCCTTCTCCGTCCCCTTCTCCTTCTTCTTCTTCTTCTTCTTTTTTTTTTTCTTCTTCTTCTTCTTCTTCTTCTTATTCTTTACCGCCTACTTCCTCATCTTCGTCTTCATCTTCTTTTTCTTCACATCACGTTCACCTACTTCTTCATCTTCATCTCCTTCTGCTTCTTCGTGCTTGCCCCGACGCGAAATGAAATTCATACGCGCATACATTTGTATGCGCGTATATCTCACATACTCATCAATGCTCTGAAAGTAGGCTATGAATTCTGCAACATGCAACAATATATATCTCCATGGCAGACGTAAAATCGAAGCAGTTTCCTCAAAGCTCTGCGTGGAACATCGTTTGACACTTGGCACAGTTGGCAGTTGCATTAATTGTAGCAAAAGTCTAAATTACATGTATAAGCTGCCTATACTACATCTACTGCAGAGAGAGTCTTTCCAGCTGTTGCTCAATGGCTCTCGGCACGAATTAACAGCACACAATCAAGGGTATACCATATACTATACATGCATATATTTATAGTATAGGCTACATGAATGCCACTATAGATCTTTTCAGGCAGAAGCCACATGTATACGATTAATGGCCTTCCGTGTATAATATATACACTATATATCTGTATATATTTGTACATAATTATATAATATATATATATATAATTATATTTTATATGTTCTGAGTATAATGGATGATCTTGAGAGGACGCTATTTAAATCCTTCGATAATGAGCATTATATATCTATATATCCTGTAATTACAACATCGAGAACGCGGTCCGACATTATTTACAGCAGTCTGACCTCGCTTGCTTATTGCTGAAGGCGAAATGCCAGAGATTGATGTGCTACAAGGTCTGAAGGGGATAAAACTCGTTTGACGGCATCTTTCTCGTGCGTCTGAAGACCTATGTATATATACCATGGACTCGAAATTACGGGAATACGATCTCTTCTGCTTAACAGCACATTTGACATTTTTATGGTTGCACAACACATGTATACAATTGCACTTTATATGTTGTATATACAAACGTATATCATGTGCTTTTATGCTCGTGCATTGACGCATATACGTACAGATATAAAAATAGTAATGCACATTCATTCATTCATTCAAGAATTTATATCAAGGGCTACTCAGATGCACTCCCGACTCCAGCACGGTAAAGAGTACATGTAGTTTTGAATTTTATTATTTTTAATTCCTCTGTAAGAATCCCAGCCTCCCAGGAAAGCAGACGAAGCTTCTGTGCATGTGGTTGCCCATTCCAGACAACTGGGCCCATGCGTGCACCAAGTAAAATGCTCTATTCTGCACATTTGCTGTCCGTGCGAAGGGAGCCACTGTATACATGAGCACTTCCTTCTGTGCAGAGCGGAGAGGAGATGGCCTTGGATACTCATGCATGGAGTAACATAGCTCTCGCAGGTATAGCCTGCATGGTGCAATATCCAAGCTGGAATTACTGAACCAGAACGGCGAACCAGTACTCAATGCGTTGCCATGGGCGCCCGCATATAGGGGCAAGAGGGGGCACTTGCCCCTAGAAAGTTGACATCTATTTTTTTAGGCTACTATATACTTTTGGGTGTTTAACAATTTCTTCGCGCTAGAGAATTAATTATACTAATGATGGACAAAGTGAAATGTAAGAATGCAAGCCTTAGTTTAGAAACCTCTACAAAATAAACATGCTTTCAATTTTCTGTCATGCATTGTTTAAGCTCTTACTAAAACGGTAACCATGGCCATTGGGTTCCACCTAAAACTGACGTCTCGCCTATATTCAAAGGAATTCATACCGCTACTCAAAACGGATCTTCAACCATCCAATCCTAAATGACACTCGACTTAACAGCTACTCTGCCCTCCGCCCCTCTGACAACCTGACTCGGACCTTTTGCTGATCACCATTTGACTCGATGAATAAGCTGGCGCTTGCGATTGACTTTCGAGTGGTGCTTTACTGCTTTAGAAGTTTATAAATTAAAATTAGAATATAAAAATAACTAGAGGGAGGATGAATGAATAGCTGAATGAAAAATAGGTGTCAGTTTTCCAGAGGGCAAGTGACCTTATTGACCCCACCTTCAGGAACCTACTTTGGACTATCAATTTTGGATTTTTTAAACAAATTTCTTCGCACTAAATAAACTATTCGTATTAAAAATAATAAAAACGTGAAACTGATAAATACACACCAAAAAAGAAAAAATACCCGTGCATGATCCTAATTTACTGCTTTGCATTTTTCAACCTCTTGATCAAAGAAGTTTAGCCATAACCGTCGAGTTTTCCCCTCCTGCAAAAATTTCTGCGGGCCCCATGTGCGTTGCCGCGGGTATATATATAATTATATATATATATATATAGAAAGCCTTCTTTTTCTTCGTCTTGTAGCAGCTTTACTCTAGATTCCAGCAAAGGTCCAAATGCAAAAGGCCATAATACACCTTCCTCCACTCACGACCTTCCGTCTTCCCAACCTCAATCATCACTATCTGCCTTTAACCCAACATCAGAGTCTGAAGTGTTCAATTTATTACAATCTCTCCCAAACAAGCAGTGCGAACTCGACCCTATACCTACCTCCCTACTGAAAGAGTGCGCATCTATCATTGTCCCCATCATCACAAAAATAATCAACCTCTCCTTATCCACTGGCAACTTTCCCCTCCTCTTCAAACATTCTTTGGTAACTCCACTTCTAAAAAAACCATCCCTTGATAAGGAAATCCTTTCAAATTATCGTCCTGTTTCTAACCTTTCTTTCATCTCTAAACTAACAGAACGTGTCGTACTCTCTCGGATCAATGACTACTTGACTTCCAATTCACTCCTCAACCCAAACCAGTCCGGCTTTACTAAAAAGCACTCAACCGAAACACTTCTCACTTCCCTCTACAATAAACTTGTATCTGCCATTTCTCATCAACAAGTCTCCTGCCTTTGCCTCCTTGATGTTTCTGCAGCCTTTGACACCATCGACCACAACATACTACTCCAAAGACTTTCTTCCTGGTTTGGTTTTACCGACACTGCTCTTCTTTGGATTCAGTCTTATCTCTCATCACGCACTTTCTCAGTCAAAACACTTGAAACATCATCTCAATCATGCCCTCTTACCTGTGGTGTTCCGCAAGGTTCTGTCCTCGGGCCCCTCTTGTTCATCCTCTACACCACTCCACTCAGTTCACTCATAAAAGCATCCACAGTCGACCATCATCTATATGCTGACGACACCCAACTATTCATCTCTTTCTCTCCAAGCAGCTTCTCTGACTCCATAGATACTCTTCTCTCTGTGGTCACCCAAATCACCTCTTGGATGACCTCAAATCTCCTCTGCCTTAACCCCTCCAAGACAGAATTCATACTAATTGGCCTCAGAGAACAACTCAAGAAAATTCCTGATCCCTCTATTTCCTTCAACAATGACTCTTCTTCCAACCACACTTTCTCCGCAAATTCTCCTGTCCGAAACCTCGGTGTAATCTTTGACCAGCATCTCAACTTCTCCGACCACATAACCCAACTTTCCCGCACTTGTTTCATGCACATACGAGATCTCCGCAGAATCCGACCTATGCTCGACTTTAAAACTGCATCCACAATAGCCACATCCATAGTTCATGCGAAACTTGATTACTGCAACTCTCTCTTCCTAAACATTGATATAACCCAAATTAATCGCCTCCAAGCTATCCAGAATGCCCTTGCTCGTGCAGTGACGAAAACCCCCAAACGTCACCACATCACTCCTGTTCTGAAATCACTTCACTGGCTCAAAATACCTGAACGCATCGAATACAAAGTCCTCTCACTCACTTACAATACACTTCAATCATCCCAGCCGTTCTACCTTCGTCAGTTGTTCACCATCCAACCACCTCGTTCAACACGCTCCTCATCCTCCATTACCCTGCTTCGCCCTTCCATCACTTCATCACTGAAATTCGCAAACCGCTCCATAGCCATTGCCGTTCCACCTCTCTGGAACAAACTTCCGCCAGCACTTCGGCAAACTTCCGACCCATCATACGAACTCACCAAAACTCCACCTCTCGCTATCTCCCCACAGGTCTTTCACTCAAAACTGAAAACATTGCTCTTTCAAAAATCCTATCCTGATTCTTCCTCTTCTACTCACATCCCCCGTCACTTCAACTCTAAACATCACCCACCTTAGCTGTCCATCTATCTGCCTGCCTGACTCTCTGGACTTGACCCGCTGCCTACCGATTTTGTTTTGATTGAGCGCCTGTGAATAAGCTGGTTCCCGCGACTTGGCTTTTGTGGGCGCTGTAGAAGTCCCGAGATTACGATTACGATTACGATTAATAAATTGCACACGGAAGCATGTGCCAAGACAAAGTTACCAAAGTTTTAAGAGTCAGAAAGTACGTGCACCGTTTAGATGTAAACTCAACTGCTTAGGAAAGGCTATGAAATAAAATTTCCAATTTTGTCATTAATTTTCGTTCTCAAATTAATTTTCGTTTTTATTCTCATTTTCGTTCGCTGTGCCTAATTTCAGTTCTATTTCAGTTTTCGTTCTCAAAATAATTTCAGTTACAGTTAAAGTTATACTGAACGGAAATCAATATTTTCAGTTCTAATTTTACTTATCGTTAATGAAAATATCACTGCTCTAGAATGATGTCTGTAAGTGTAATGCATTACTTATATGGTATTCCAATAGTAATTCATTAATCATATAATACAGTATATTTATATATAGGTCTACAGTAGACTAATACAGTGAATATAATATATATATTGTCTATATATCATTAGATAAAAGGACCATTGGCTACGAAGACATTATTGATCATAATATTATATTATATGCATTGTGTAATACATATATACATAAATAATAGCCTACTACACTAAATTTGCATTTCATACTATACCCTGGTGCGTGCAGTAGTCTAGTGTTTTGTTTGCTGTATATACGTTCACCGTGTGACCCGGGTTTCAAGCTCCCTATATAAACCATGGCGGCCTAATGCTTTTGAGTAACTTCGCCACTGGTTGTTCTCTGCCAGTGCCAGCCCCAAGCCTGGATAAAGGAGGAGGGCGACACAAATCATCTTTGATATGGCAATGTCGTTAAACATGACATTGTAAGAAGCAAGCATGCGTTTGAGCTTTCTGCTCAGCGTCCCAAATCTGATAAAATGTGTGCACAGGCTTACATTGGGGGGTGAAAAGAGCAGATTGGAGGTAACGAACTGGTCACCCTCCCTAGTAGACCGGGACGAAGAAAATGAAGACGCTAGCATTTAATCCACATAGATCTGCCTCTGCAGTTCTGCTTAAGTCGCCTGCATGCAGCTCACTTATAGCCTACATACGATTGACAACGAAATTTTCTAATTGTTCAGTGTAAATTTTAGTCGCTATAGCAAAGAAGTTTACAACATTTTGAAAGCAAACTATCAACATTCATGAGAAGTTCCTTGCACTTACATAGGCTATATAATGGAATGGAATGGTCTCCCAATTTCCATTCGTCAGTACGCAACTGCACATATCTGTTGTGGAGTTTAAATCTAAATTAAAAGCTCATATTTTCATTACATTATGACTAGGCTATAGATCTGTAGTGAAGCGCGCTCTTGTGCAAGACTTTGTTTTGTTTCAGCGCGATATAAATGCTTAATTGTATCGTATCATAACTGGCTCTCCTTATACTGCCCATACTAACCAGCTTTTTATTGACTTAGAGATTCTCAAACTTAACCAGATTACTGACTACCAATCATGTGAATTTATGTACAAATCGCTGCACAATATCCTGCCAAATGAATACACTAACCTGTTTAAGTCAAGCTTTGACTTTCATTCACATGAAACAAGAAGTTCTCTTTCCTTAAGAACGGAATTTGCTAGAACAAACTCCCGTAAATTCTCCATAAAATGTAGGGGCCCACTATTATGGAATAGTCTGCCACAAAACCTAAAGGCCTCTCCTAACATTAACCTATTTAAAATAAACCTACGAAAATGGCTAATAGTTAGTTAACCATAACCGATATTAAATTAGTTATCCAATTATTACAAATGTGCTTCTTCTTAAAGGATCCTCCTGCATTGGAAGTTGGTTTGTTTAGTGTGTCTTA
Source organism: Lumbricus terrestris (assembly GCA_949752735.1). Taxonomy (NCBI): domain Eukaryota; kingdom Metazoa; phylum Annelida; class Clitellata; order Crassiclitellata; family Lumbricidae; genus Lumbricus; species Lumbricus terrestris. The sequence continues at coordinate 7,265,102 of OX457052.1, forward strand.
ATTGCTTCATCTGCTGTTGGTTTTGGTTGACTTTTTTACCTTCTGCATTGTGTGTTGGTTTTCTGTGCCTGCACATTGCTTTGATGTTATAGGTGTGTCCTGATCAACAATCTTCAGGGCTCTTTCTACTTTGTGTGTTGTTTTTCAGTGTGGCTTAATTGTTTCATCTGCTGTTGCTTTTGGTTAATTTTTTCATCAATTTGTGGTGTGTACCAATTAGAATAATTCATAGCTACTTGGGGGCCCTACTTAGCGGGATTCCCTCCCTTCTGGGTCTCCATTTGTGTCCTAATTCCATACTTTAGAGTTTCTCTTTAACGCACTCCAGGTTTAGGGTTATCTTTTCCCACTGGTATCACTCTATCCTATAGCCACTGGGTTTAAATAATCTCTTCTTATATATTCCTGGGGGTATCCCCAATCGAGCCCAAAGGTTTTTTATAATTTGCGTTAACTAATTAGTTCTTACTTTGATTATTGCTTGTTTAATTTGTGATACTTGTTATGCTTTATGTAACTATTTTCCTGCCTTATATCTTAGTGTGCTTGATACATCTGGACCAATAAAAAAATTGATTGATTGATTGATTGATTGATTGATTGATCGTATTGTATTGTATTGCATTGTATTGTATTGTATTGTATTGTACAATAGTCAAAACCTTCGGGAGAAGCTCTTACAATCGGAGCACATAATAATCCGAACCCTTTACGTGTATCCTACCATGTCGTTCGAGCAAGCGTAATTCCATCCTCCTAAGCTTAGACCTATATTTACATAACATTCTATATTTATGCAATAGTCTATACTTATATATTTATAAGATGTCTACATGTTTACAAGTGTATATAGATATACGATAGGCTATTTCAGTAATACAATATAATATATTTTATTTACACTACAGTATATATCATTTACTCTATAAGCTTGTTTATACAAGCAAAAATTATTTTAATTCATTTATACAACAGTTTCAGCATATTTATACAATATAGTCTGCACACTTAGGCAGACGAGAGACAGCAAAGTGTTTCTTCTCTGCCTCTCTCATATACTCACTCCTCTTCAGACACCGAAACTTCTTTCGACTTCTACAAGTGCGTCCTTGCTTCAGCTCGATCCTCTGTCCTTCGGCTATGTGCATGCACCAACTAAAAACTCCCACTGTATACACGTGCAGTGGCGGCGCCAGGGGGGGGGCTGGAGGGGGCTAAGCCCCCCTAAATGCGGCTCAGCCCCCCCAAAGCAAAATGCGGAAAATGTTTATAGCGGCTTATATCGTAATAAGAAAACTAGACAATGATCAATGGCATCGAAATCTACTTTGAGAATGAAGTTAGCGACTTCATTTCTTGGCCTCAGTCTATGAAAACTGGTGACAAGTTTGCACCCTTACCTTTTGACCATACAACTGGACAGGGTTGTCGAAATTGTCGAAGAAACAACATGGCTCTTAGACACCTCGTTTCAGATTGAAACCGTCTTATAAGTATTAGACGTATAGAAATATCGAAATTGCCTAGTCTTTCAGAAAGTGGTGAAAGCTGTATTTTCTCTTGATTTTTCGCATATTTCACAAAATTTATCATCGTCACAAAAGAATGTCTAGGGTTTTCTCCCTCCTGCAATCAACTATATAATCATAGCGTAGATGCTTGCGCCAGTGGCGTCGTCAGAGGGCTAGGGATTATAGCCTCTAAATGCGGCTCAGCCCCCCAAAGCAAAAAGCAGAAAATATCCATTTCGGCTTATTTCGTAATAAGAAACCTAGACAATGGTCAATGGCATCGACATCAACTATATATACAATATTATATATATATATATACATATATATATATATATATGCATTAAGTTGCATAGGTCATTTAATTCGTTGCATAGCAAATGCTACAAATTTGGTGAACCAGTTTTGTTGCATTTAGTAGCTGCCTACTGTAAACCGTTTCTTCTTTATGGAATGGAAGCTGTCAGCCCTACCAAAAGTGAGCTGAACTATTTAGAGTACACTTACAGCTTTGCAGTATGTAAAAACTTTAAAGTCTCCCATTGTAGTGTTGCATCTGTACTGCACATCATGCATGAAAATATTATAACAGACTGCTGATTATCCAGAAGATTGCGTTTTATCCAGAAATGCCTTTGACACAACAATGTAGCTGTCAGATTTGCATCATGTTTCTCTTACACACCTCAAATGTGTGCGCTTTTGTAATTTTCGGTATAATAATTACTATATTCTTGTTGTGTATACCACCACTGTCTGGGAATGTAGGCCTACGTTTGATATAATGGTCAACTAAAAAGTAAAACATTTGTGTTCAGATAATAATATGTATATATATATACATAAAATAATTGTGTGCATATATCTAAGCATGCATATTTTTGTATTAAGGAAACTTAAACTGTTTTCTGTCATCAGTAATATGCAGGCAGATAATTATAATAGTGTCCTGTGAATGCTGTTGGACATCTTTATTGTGATTTATTTTTATTTGTGATTATTTTAATTGAATGTCCAGGGTTACCGGCTCTGTTGTCATAGACCCTGGTGAAATCGGATCCATCCATTATTGTGATTACTATTTTATTGTAAAATTTCTGAATATTAGTGCTGTGTTGGACACCTTTATTTATTGTGATAACTTGGAACTCGAGTCCGTGTCCAGGGTTGACTTTTATACGATAATACTGAATTGCACACCATTTTTTGCAAAATTTCTGAATATTAATACTGTGTTGGACACCTTTTATTGTGACAACTTAGATCTCGAGTCTGTGTCCATGGTTGACATTTTTATACGATAATACTGAATTGCACACCATTGTATTGTGGAATATCTGAATATTAATTCGCTGTTGGACACCTTTATTGTGAGTTATTTTTATTTGTGATTATTTTAATTGAATGTCCTGGATAACGGCCTCTGATGCCATAGACCCTGGTCAAATCGGATCCATCCATTATTATAGTGATTACTTTTTTATTGTAAAATTTCTGAGTTTTAATGCTGTGTTGGACACCTTTATTATGATAACTTGGAACTCGAGTCCGTGTCCATGGTCGACTTTTTATACAATACTACTGAATTGCACACCATTTTAGTGTAAAATTTCTGAATTTAAATGCTGTTTTGGACACCTTTTATTGTAATAACTTGGAACTCGGGTCCGTGTCCATGGTCGACTTTTTATACGATAATACTGAATTGCACACCATTTTATTGTAATATTTCTGAATATTAATTCTGTGTTGGACACCTTTTATTGTGAAAAGTTGGATCTCGAGTCTGTGTCTATGGTTGATTTTTTATACGATAATACTGAATTGCACACCATTGTATTGTGGAATTTCTGAATATTAATTCGGTGTTGGACACCTCTTATTGTGATAACTTGGAACTCTAATCAACGTGGTTTTTGAGTGCTTGCATATCGGTATGTCAAAGACAATAGGGACTTTACATTACCTCACTGTCTGAACCACATAGCTACTCGGGCTGCTGTGTGCACACGCACTGTATCTACTGCATCGCCTTTGCTCAGCTCGGTCACCAAACTCGGCTCAGATGACTGAAATTTCGGGGTATGGTACAGCGCGGGCACGGCATAGACTTTACGCGGACGCGTTTGAGGACCTCCCATTCTCTTTTGCTACCTTAGTTGGACACCTTTGTTTATGATAAATTGGAACTTAATCTAGGATTGTGGCCGGATACACCAAAAATCAAAAACCTCAACAATTATTTCTGTCTTCGTTTAAATAACCCACTCAATCTCCAACTACATCTTGCAATGTGGAGCGCGTTTGTGCCAGTGCACAATTTCTTGTAAAACCCTTGGTCGGTATGTGCTTCGTTCATGCATTCAACACTCGCAGCTTCGCGCGATTGCAATATGACCACCCTGGGAAGAAAATGTTCTAGTTGCGTCTCTGGGAGGGAGGAAGGCTTGGGGCTTCAGCCCCCCCAAACCTGAAATCCTGGCGCCGCCACTGTACACGTGACCTTCTCTCATTCACTCTTCCATCCTTCATATCAGGTTCAGCTATACACGTACACTATATATAGCGTGGAGTGAAAAAGAAAATCAGAAATTCGAAAAGTAATAGCAACCAAACGTTTCTCAATGACATGTGCACGGTCTACAAATATGAGACTATTCTCAAAAATAATGCAACAATTTATCCCGTTTTAAAAGCTCTTTCCAACGGTGTGTTGAATGACAATTAATTATTTTTGCATTAAGAATATTTCATAAGAAAAACTGCAATTTGCTCTCAAAAATGCAATTTTTCGGAACTTTGACCTTCTGGTGAAGACATTAATATTTTAAAAAACTTGTTCACATTGGGCATCTTCTGGTTGCTATTACTTTTCGAATTTATGATTTTCTTTTTCACTCCACTCTATAACGTAAACTGGTCTCCAAGTGAAGTCATTTTGTCTTAGACTTCTTCTCCACCTCCTTCCCACATTTTCCTCCTCCTCTTCTCTCTTATCTTCCGACTCCACCTCTTCTCCATCTTCTCCACCGCCTCCCCGCATCCTCCTTTCCATCCTGTCCTCCTCTTCTTCTACTTCTTATTCTTTGTTTTCTTCTTCTTCATTTCTTCTTCATTTCTTCCTCTTCCTCCTCTTCTTCTAATTCTCATTCTTTGTTTTCTTCTTCTTCTTCTTCTTCTTCTTCTTCTTTTCTTCTTCTTCCTCCTCTTCTTCTACTTCTTCTTCTTCTTCGATTTCCTCTTTGTTCTTGTTTTTGCTTCTTCTTCTTCTTCTTCTTCTTCCTCTTCCTCCTCTTCTTCTACTTCTTCTTCTTCGATTTCCTCTTTGTTCTTGTTTTTGCTTCTTCTTCTTCTTCTTCTCAGGGCCGGATTTAGGGTGGTGGGGGCCCATGGGCGCCCGTTATGGTGGGGCCCTTTGTGCAACTGATATGTTGTTTTCGATGCACAGTATCGGACAGGAACAAACCTCCCACACACGTATACGGTCATAACATGTTACAGACAAACCGTGATAAAAGCAATGTTTAAATTGTTGACTAATGGTCAATAATTTTTTAAATACATAAATGAAGATCGACAAATTGAAAATATCATTTGCTGAGAGATAAAGTTTCTAAATCATTTCTCAAATGAAACGTTAAAGGATAAACGCTAAGCAGCTTCTTGTTCAAATTTTAATAAGCATGCACTGAAACAAAGGAAGAGAGCAAGAAATGTGACATATAGGCCTATATGCGGCCTCAAAAATAAAGCAGCTAAATAACTCGGTTAGGCCTACAGTTGAGTCTAAATTTGAGTAGGGTCATTAAGGAATTTGCACCCTTTTCATTTGGCAAATTCATCAATTAACTGATTAAAATAGAGTTGGAATGGAATATGACTCTATGCTCAACACTGCAATGTCGAAAATATGTCTCACATGTGTCTCATTATCTTCATCTTGGAAAACGAGCATTCAGCACTGCAGTTTGTCATCATGTACACCAGATACATTCTTAGCATAATTTGCAGTTTTTGCACATTTAAAAATGAATTATCAACTCATTTGTCGAGTAGCCTACTTGGTAGGGCCTATATGAACTGCTACTAACTTATGCCAAGGCCGGTTCTTCCAATCTCGTCTTGAAGCATTTTTACAAAATAAGGGAACTGCTCGTTGCTCGTTGCAATGCTTTCACGAGGTCGTCACCATAACTTCTACAAGCTTTTTCGCAGATCTGAGGAGTTCTCCATCACTATAGGGGCCAACATGATTCAAGATTAGATTAAAAAAAACAACCAAACCTTGAGCAGAGCAACAGTACAGCTTCTCGTCGGCTAGGTCTAACATGCCTATTATATAGTGCCCTTATGCCAATTTACAATGCGGTTCATGCCTGTCGGTTTAAATCCTTTAGACTCTTCAAATTATATAAAATAATAGTCTACTGATTTGCAAATCCATCTGTGACCTTATAACCCATGCATATTATGAAGGCAGAGTCTATTAGGACTGGGGTCTAAAAGACATTGACAGCGCGGTAATGACAGTAAAAATGTCGATGTCCACTGCTACAGATGTGGGCATTGGGTCACTCGGGGTCAAAATACCAGCCGAGCACTGGAGTGCTACAGTGTAAGACAGGATCTTCCACTTGGAAACGTGATACTCGTGGGGAGGTGGTGGAGCTCAGGACGCTGACTGTCTCTATCTGTTCGTTGTCTGCTGCATATACCGACTAGTCCAGGGAACACGTCTGGCATGCACTGACAGTGTCAGTATCTGTCTACACTAACGGGCTAACATAGCTTGAGTTAAACGAAATATAATCTGTCAACAGCAGGTGTTGAGGATGCCATGCTTAAAGCCCTACTGCCATATGGTGACTGGTGAGCATTGAGCAATATCAACGAGTACAGATAGTGGTCAATTCAAAACCACTCACTGATTATGCCTAAGATCCCGTTGCAATACACTTACGATTCATTCCTTAATAAAAAATAAATAAAACTTCAACTGGTGGGGGCCCCTAAGTGGTGGGGGCCCATGGGCTGGAGCCCGTGTAGCCCATGCCTAAATCCGGCCCTGCTTCTTCTTCGTTTTCTTCCTCTTCATCTTACAGCAGTTTCTCTATATCATGATGCCCGTAACGTGTCACTTATAGGGTATTCTAATAGTGATTCAGTAATCATATATACATGCAGCATATTTATACATACCATAATACAGTGGATATATTATTATTATTACACTAGATGTGTAACCCGGCGTTGCCCGGGAAATTTAGGGTTTTAAACACCACTCCCTTATGGTACCCAACGTTGACCGCTAAATTTCGAGTTTTTGCCAACCCTCTACCCCACCCCGCTTCCCCAAAAAGCCAAACGTAACACGCCCCGCTAGGGAAATTATTACTGGGCTTGTATGACGTCATTCGGGCTGTAGACTCTTTTACTGAAGCTCGATACTGTTTACCAACGCGTGAGCGATGAAATCTGTTTTAAAACGCTTCTGTCTTAAAACGCTAATAACTGGAGTTCTAAAGTGAAATTTCGGGTTTTAAACACTTCCCCACTCTGGTACCCATCGTTGACTGCTAAATTTCGGGTTTTCGCCAACCCTCCACCCCACATCGCTTCTCCAAAAAGCCAAACGTAACCCGTCTCTGCGGGGCGCTACGGATATTATTACTGGGCGGGTATGACGTCATGCGGTGTAGACTCTTGAGTTACGCGCTTGTGTGATCAATTACTGATGAAATCTGTCTTAAAACGCTAATAATTTTTGTTTTGAACTGAATTAAAACCTGAAAATAGTCAATCTGACCTTATAATTTGGGTAAGAATCGATTTCAAAGTTTTTTTTAAACCGACGCTGTTTCATTTCCGAGCCTATTCTGCAGGGGAGAGTCAATTCTGTCAAAGCGTACAAATAAACAAACATATGGAATTTCTGCCTTATAATATAGATAAATTTATAACGCGCGCAAGGTCACACCAAAGTGTGAATCTGAGGCGCGGATAGTTAGCCGCCAGAGGAAGATTCAGTTAAAGGTCCATGTGCTTGATATATATATATATATATATATATATAATATATGTATATATATAATATATATATATATATTGGAATTAGTGGATCCTTGTCTGCAAAGACATTATTGCTCACATATACATATACACACTCATATATGCATTGTACGTGTTTCATTAATTTGATAGCCTGCAAAATGTATTTCCAATTAGGCCTTTATTCTACATTATATAGATTTAATCAAATGTATTCTCTAACCCCACAGGCCCCACATACATGTAAATGTGCGTCTGATTAATTCTCACATGGCCCATGTACACCGAGAAAGATAAATAGCCACGTTTGACCTCGGTTCGAACCATGCCTTGTAATCTATCATTTTCATCGGAATCTTTTTTTCAGCGTGCAGTTCTTGAAACTGTATTTTGGATATTATTGTCCTCATTCCGACGCTCAAAGATGACAGATTATGTAGTTTCTGCATACTTTCACTGAGCTGAAAACTGGCGAATTGGGTTATGCGGGGATCCGAAAGGCGATACATCATGTCAACAACATTTAGACGCCTCTCTGTTGTTGTACGCGAGTTCTGCTTTACGTCTTGCCACAGCAAGGCCGAGGTTTAAATGGGGAAAGTCAATCTTATAGGCGGGGAATCTGTTTGATTTATAAGGAGGTTGATGCTGGTCGATGTCTGCGTGTCATTTTCCTATCAACAACGCGCGTTGTGCTTTGACCTGTACGTTAAAAGCTTAACTTAATCGGCCTGTTTCGGTGTGCATGTACATGTATTAGACCTCTATATAAAGAAGTTACTCAGACTATGCAGTGACTACTGTGTGGTCCAAGCAAAACCAACAGAGCAAAAATAAAGCCTTTGGATGGATCCGATTTGACCAGGGTCTATGACAACAGAGGCCGTTACAGCCTTTGTTTAGCTATCAACCTTTTAAAGAGCTGCAACAATAATTATGAACCAGAGAGTGGGAAACCCTTTACTTTATAACTGTTGCGCCTGTGAATAATCTGGTCTCCCTGACCTGACTTTTATGTGACGATGAGAAATTTAGAAGATCTACGGTAATCATGGACTTAAAAGTGGAGGTTTATGGTACCACAGCAGATAACTACCAGCATTGCGCAACTATGGGCTAACTCATTTATCTACATTTATCATGCTACAAAGCATGAATCAATGGAACAGAAGTGTATAACAAATGGAGGATTGATTGTCCCAATCCGTGGAGGTAATCTTAGCAAGCATTTAGTCTCAAGTTTCTCTGATATAATTGGGCTTATTTGGCAGTTTTAAGAACCCAAGCAAATCTAACACACATACACACTCACACACACGCACACACACGCACGCACAAACACAACTGTTTGCACTCTGACAGTGCCCGTCCCAAGCCTGGATAAAAGAGGAGGGCGACGCTAACGATCTTTGTTATCACACAGTGACGTTGAACTGAAACTACTGCTACTAACACACACACACACGCACACACACACACACACACACGCTCACACACATGCACACGAACACACACACACACACACGTTTCTGCCACATGTACGCACTCACGTACACAACATGCATGCGTGTGAGAGAAATGCGGTGCCTGCGTGCGTGCTGCGTTTGTTGATAAGGACCTTCTTGTTTGTTTATCAGAAACATTATAATAGACCGTGGAAAATATCACTCACTGGGTCGACCTTCTTTGTTGCAATTATTGGTGCTCTTCATTCCATCAGGAAAGTAGTCCGTCGCGGAAACAGTTCGCGCAGTAATCGTGCGGCAGCATATTGCTGGTTGCTCGTCATCTTCTGTATCTGATCATAGAACTTTATCCCATGGTAAACTATACCGTTAATAGCCATGGTATACCGTAGGCCTAAATAGCCATGGTATACCGTTAATAGCCATGGTATACCGTTAATAGCCATGGTATACCGTTAATAGCCATGGTTTGCCGTTAATAGCCATGGTATAGCCTACCGTTAATAGCCATGGCATGTACTCTGACGTTAATAGTCATGGTTTGCCGTTAATAGCCATGGTATGCTGTTAATAGCCATGGTATACTGTTAATAGCCATGGTATACCGTTAATAGCCATGTATAATAATAGGATTTTGTAACTAATTATTTCGAATTAACATTACTTCAAATTTCATAATTAGGCCTATAGTCAGCATTAAGATTTTAAGGCAGACTTAATTAAATTGAAATAGAATTAGCATTTTAAGGAAAACTATTTAGTTGTGTTGATGATCTGAGGTATAGATCTATATAGTGAACGCAACTCCAATGGGAGGTCACCCAAGATTGAGGTGCCTATACAAACGAATTAATGTGGGTGTCGTTAGATCAAGGATTGGTCGTTCAGATAAAAGTCGGGGTGGCAGTTATTGAAGAGGTGAGACTTCAGTTTTCCGTGGAACGCCCGAGGGCTGATGGTTACAGGAGTTTGAGGCAGATTAATTATGGTGGGTGATTGGCAATGATGGTGGAGGAACCAAAAAAGTGCAAAATTCAAGAGGCAGGTGGTTCAAGAGACTTTGTTGAACATGTATCGGTTGGAGAGCCCAAGTAGTGACCGGTTGTACTTGTACAGTGTACACGTATGACTTTCTTTTCTTTTTATATGCTGCATCGTTTAATGAAATCCGGTGACACGAAACGGAGTATCCCCCCTGAAAGCTATCCGGGGGGATGAATTAATCTCTCCCCCGGATAGAATTAACCGATCTATACTATCCGGGGGGATAAACCATTCTATCCTCTTTTTGAAAAATACGCATAATAAAAACAGTCATGCTGTAATCAAAATTTAAAGTGACTCTAATTGTTTTAAGTGTCCTAAGCAATGCTCAGATAAAGGCAACTCGAATTTATGTAGTGACTCTGAGTGTTCCTAAGTGCTTTAAATATTTTAAGTGCTCTTAAAAACAGGGCAAAACAAATTATCCAGTAGGAATAAACATACCTGTTAGTGTTATTGTTCAAAACAAAGCAGATGAAAATTAATTTGCAAAGAAAAATACATGCGGAAGCGGTTTTTTCGACTTTTTTTAATTTGGGGGGATACAATTAATACGGGGGATACTCTATTTCGTGACACCGTTCTCATTACGATACTAGTTTAAATCGGATCCAGAACATTCGCGCTTTGGGAGATAAATCCTGGAGGACGGCAGCGCTTAGGGGCCGCGGGGTAGATGGGTGCAGTGAAGCAATCAAGCGTGCATTCCACGCCAGGCATGCACGCCTGACTGGGCATGCGTCTAAGGAAATTTCTATCAACGTATTGCAATGATGATGACGACGACTATTAGCGTTTGGATGCGATTAGCGCGTTTTAATGGGACTGCATTCTCGCCACGGTGACTCTGTTCCGCATACATGTACGTCTTTTCAACCACTGCAATGAATTCCTTCAAGGCATTAGATGACTAGACTGTGGCAGAGAAAAGCCCGCGAAACAGCTCGACATACCTCTGTACATAAGTCCAGGATAATCCAGCTTAAATTTGCAACGGATATTTGTACTATAGAAAATATTTTACCGGTGTATTTACATTACATACCGTCACCAAATGTGCATGTCGTTTACAACGGGAATCAACCGTGGGCTCTGTTTATTTGTTTAACCTACTCCCCCTGCTTTGGAGAAGGAAAATCAGGTTTCTGGGGGAGGGTGGGCGGGAAAACGGTCGCTTTTGCGAATGGCAACCGCTGAGCCAAACACTGAGATGACGCACTTGACCAGTAACTTTTTCTGACGACCTAATTTGGCGCTTCTGCCAAAATTTCCGTAGAACATAACAATTCCTATTATCTACTTTGAAATCTGAATGCTTTTTAGTAGCCTAAACTTGCATATGAACTGGGAAACTTTACATGTGCACAGGGCTGTTTTTAAGGAATTTTTAGAACTGCACAACCCCATTTTTCTTTCCCATCCTCCATGGTAAATTACCTCCAATCGGACGACACTGACCTCTTTTTTTACTAGTTTCAACTGCATGGAAGTGCTTTTACAACTGCACAAATCCTTTTAGAACTGCACATTTTGTGTACAACTGCACGCTAAAAAAGCCCTGCATGTGCATGTGAATATATAAACAACAGCCATCGAGACTTTTCTGGGAGGGAACGTGCATCATTTTTCGGGAAGGGGAATGATACGTATATATACATTAAGCAACGCCTCGCGAATTTTTCTGAGGTGGGGAAGAAATCTCATTTATGAGGCAGGGAACTTCCCCCTCCAGAGACGTCTCTAGATTAAACACCAAGTCTTGGGCAACTATTTCGCGAACAAATGAACGAAAGACGGATTAGATGAGCAAGACCGACGACCGCTATAAGAATTTTCGTCAGGAGATTCGTTCACATCCGTAAAGTAGAAAAAACAAAGCGCACCGGTCGTCTCGCCACGCTGGAGTTCGTATATTATTGTAAGATATTATTCATGCGTTTCCTTTTAAGAATCTCTCTGGAGCGTTGCACGCATGGCTATATAGACTATGTCAGTATACTGAGACTGGGACAGTAGGCTACGTCTGATCACGACTTCAAAGCCTGCCAACTGTAGCCTATACGGGATATTATTATCAAGTGCCGCTTGTATCTGTGTTGCATTACAGCGTGTTTGATCGCTTTGTGTGTCTTTTGAGCACAATATACAATCGCTGAAAACCACTCGTATATTTTTCAAGTAACCGTTGTAACCATAGGCTAAGATCAAGTAGCCTACCTACACACACATACACGCGCAAGTATGCATGCATAAAAGATTTGTTGATAGGTCTAGGCCTACATATAGCCTATATTGCCAGTGTAACTGCTTTAGCCTACTGATTGCCCGCCTTCCCTATAGTAACTCGCATCTCCACCTTCAATCCTTCATGTTTGATGAACTTCGCCTGCTCCTTCTATGTGCTCGCCCTCGAATAGAACAAAATATCCTCACTGTGATCTTCAAGGCTCAGCGGGTCTTGCACCGAATTATCTGCTGACGTAGTTCTTCGGCGACATTCAACTTCCTCCCCGCACTGACCACTTCGTTCCTTCAACACACCTGACCTGTTGGTTCTCCACACTAGAACTGCCATGGTTCAGTCTCGATCATTTGCTTCAATTCAATCGATTGGACCAGCAGCGTAGCTAGCTTTTCATGGGCCCGTGTGCCGAGGTCCCGTATGGGCCCATGCTTGACCTTGTAAGGCAGGTATCTTTGCGTTCTTGCAATCAAGATCACCATAACTAATCAATGGTATTTGCTATGAGGCCTAACATATGCAATACAACTCACAGAATAAACGCGAATTTTGCACGAATGACACAGATGAATTAGGCCTAAAGTGCTATAGCTGATGTGATTTCTCAGTCGAATTTGAAATCTATCACTTTGCAGACTTATCCACCTATTATTTACCAGTAGGACTACTAGCAGGCCTACTTAAGACAATGCCATGGCATCCTAGAGTTTTATTTATGGCATGTTGTTCAGCAAAAAAAGTCATTCATTTGTCAATTCTGATCCATGATTTGCAATTTGCATACCAAAAACAACACAATCATCAATTTGTCATAGCAGCCCTACCGAGAAAACGTTTAGCAGTATTTCCTGCACCTGCAAATGCAAAAATACGGCAAACAGTGCCTCGAAAACTACATCTGTCACAAAATAACGTGAATTACTAATTAGGTTATATTAATAATTCAATAACCTCTGTGGGCCCCTGGAGGTCGTGGGCCCCGAGTGCTTTGCACACATTGCACATAATATTATGGTAGCTACGCCACTGGATTGGACCTTCTCTTTGGAACACGCTATAGCTGATATTATTATCTCCTTACGCTCGCTCTACCATTCTTTTGGCAGTCTCACTTCTTCCATCGCTATTCTCAAAACCTGCTTGCTTTCAAGGGGCACTGCACACTGGGAGCGCTTCTGAAAAGTTCACCCTACCACAGGTAGGCCTATACACGCTTTACAAATGATCAAATACAACACAAATTATATTGTGGGTCAAATGACAAAATGCCTATAGGCCTATACATCATTTTCGCGCTGCAAAATCAACGAGCAATAGTTATACGACGTCACGCTTGGATACCAAATTTTCGTATCTAAGCACGACGTAGGCCTACAACGGTTATCGGCTAGAGGTGCAATGGCGTCTGCACGGACGAAATTTTAACATGGTTTAGATAGGGAGAATTCGGCTTTGCGTATACTCGGTCCTGTGTTCTTCATGAGCTGCTTAACACTCGAGTGCCCAAGGTATTTTTTGGTACACGAAGGCCCAAGGGGGGTCCGCGCGGACCCCAGCGTTTTTATGGTAATATCTTAAGAAGGGATTGGAATATCGTTACAGAATTAAGTTCTATGTATTCCCAGATGAATTTGCAATCGATTGATGTATCTTATACCACAATAACACCACATGGTGTAAAATAATAGTGTAAAATCTCTTGATACACATTTTATGCTTGCTTGCGTCATTTACCGAAGGAAGTCTATCGTTTTCATGCTAAAATCTTGAGAAGGGATTGGAATATCATAACAGAATTTAGTTCTATGTAATCCAAAATGAATTTTCAGTCGACTGATGTATCTTATATCACAATAGCACCACCTGGTGCAAAATAATAGTGTAAAAATCTTATGATACACAGTATAATGCTTCCTTGCGTCATTTACCAAAGGAATAGCAGCAAATCTTGCGGTACCCTTAGTATACGATGTGGTACAGGGTTGGACAATACTCACGCAAAATATACCATTCGATGCCCAAATGGTTGCTCTATAGGAATACCTACAAGCATTTTGGCATATCTATAGCCGTTAAAAAGTTATCCGGAAAAAACGGGCCTGGGGTCCGGTCGGACCCCCCCTTGGGCACTCGACCTAGGGTTAAATATGGCGCATAATTTAGGTAAAATTGCAATGAACGTGTACGTTAAAAGCCGGTCTCTGGCAGACGTCAAGTTTAGTTAAACAATAGAAAATTTGAAACCTCGTTAGATACTTTTTTAACGCTCCAACCTACCCTATATAAACGCCAGCAGCGCAAGAGGCAGTACCGCTTCTCGGCCTTTTGGCTAAGATCAAAGTGAAATAATAATTAGCTGGTTCCCTGCTGGACCGCTGGCGTGACGTAAAACTCCGTAAGTCCAATAGCAAAGCAGGAGGGTCCCTGGCGCACCGTAACTGGTCGTAAACCATAATAATAAAAAATAAAAAACAAAACAAAAAAAATTGTAAAACTATGTGAGGAGCGCCGGACTCATGAGCCGACGCTGAAGGAAAGGGCGTTGAATACATGAGTTCCTCAGATCAATGACAGCCATGTGATTGTTGAAAAGATTTGCATTAATCTGCGATTTCAATGCATTTCTCACAAAATGATCCACTCTTACAGGATTTGCGTGGAAGACTGCTCCATCTTCCGTTCCAATCGCTGTGTCCCGCTACAGAGGAGGAACAGTCGCCAATTAAACTAGGTGGAAGATCGCAGGACGAAGAGTGCATAGCAGATTTGTATGATGATTGTAGACGACATCCATCATCATCATCGCCGTCGTCGTCGTCGTCGTCCTCATCATCATCATCATCATCACCACCACCACCACCACCATCATCATCATCATCATCATCATCATCATCATCATCATCATCATCATCATCATCATCATCATCATCATTTCTGCCTACGTGCGTGATATTTTTCACTGGCTTCCACTGCCTTCCAGCCTCACAACGCATCTCGTGCAGAATAGCAGCACTTGTCTGGCGGTTTCTCACTGTTCCTCCTCTGTAGCGGGACACGGCGATTGGAACGGAAGATGGAGCAGTCTTCCACGCAAATCCACCTTCGTCAACATCACTAGCACCTCGAACGCTACCACCACCAAAACCTCCACCACCAACACCTCCGTCACTACTACCAGCCATTGGTGGTGCTGAGGGGTTCAGCACCACCAATATCCATCCACACCGCTATCACCACCACATCATCAAAGCACACCGCTACACCTATGCCAGAAACACCGACAGCATAGGCCTGCCGTAAGACCTAATCTTGACATGCAAGTGACAATAGAACTTGGTTACTCATGCAGATGTGTCAGTTCCATGTCTAAGAAAGCGACGCTAACCATCTCTGTCATCAGACACTGTCATCAGACATTGCCACCACGAAGCATTTAATCAACTGACATGGTTGCTGTCAAGTTTTCTGACCAAAGTTGCTTACATCCGAAGCATTTTCGATGTAATTCGGTCTGTATGTGTGTGCGCGCGCCCTCGCGAAAAGCAGGGCTTTTTAACGTGCAGTTCGACAAAAAATGTGCAGTTGTAAATGAATTTGTGCAGTTGTGGATGCACTTCTGTGTAGTTAAAGCTAGTTTAAAACAGGACTTAATCAAGGGTATTATACGGCGTATAAAAACCAGGGAACACTTGTATACGCGATAAATCACGGCGTATAGCCTACAATCGGCTGTTTAGGTGTATTTCTTATGAAATTCGAAGCGAAAGATTAAGAATAAAATAAAAAAAGGTCATAAGATTTTATTCGGACGGAAAATGGAGAAACTTTTATGCTGATGACTAAAACAAAGGTCATCAGAAATTTCGGAGCCAAAAAGTCGATGTTTCTCCCGGTATTGAGGATGGAAAGGAAAGAAGGGGGTTGTGCAGTTCTAGAAATTCCTTTAAAAAGCCCTGGCGAAAAGTCAAATGATATAAATCATTCTCCGATATGCTGGAAACCCATAATTTCTAAATGAGGACCGTTATATTCTGAGTGACATCGCAATGAAATTTACTTCTTCTGAAAACTTGGTTCAGTGTAGGCTTATAGATTTCAGTTATTGACCTATTCTTCTAAGAATACCAATAAATTGCATCCGAATCATTTGTTCTAAAATGCTGGCGACTGCAGTCATCGTCAAGAATTCTAGACACTGCAATCGCAATCAGCAAATCATACATCTCCCTTCGTTATACGGAGGAGGGACAGGAGGGAAAATGATGACCTTGTGGAAATGAGGGAGAAGGGAAAAAACCGGAAGAGATAGACGTGGATGGGAAAAAGAATAGAGGACGAGGGTGGGAGAAGAAACGGAGGAAAGAGGAGAAGGAGGAAGTAAGGTGGTGGAGAGGAAAGAGTAGGAGAGAAGACCGAGAAGGAGAGAAGAGAGTAAGAAATGATGATGAGAAGACCTTGCTTTGATGGAGTAGGAAATGACGAGGAGGAGATGGAGCAGGAGGAAGAGATGAGTAGGAAAGTGTAAAAAGATGTGGAAGAGACAGGTGGATACTGGAGAGACGAGGATACATCTGATGAGAAGAAGGAGGAAATTGGACGAGGAAGAAAGAGGAAAAGAAGGAAGGGAGGAGGTTTTGGAGGAGAAGAGGTGAAAGCCTGAAAGGGGAAGTAAGAGGCAAGTAGGACGACAAACAAACGCTTAACATTGCGGCAATTGGAGAGAGAGTGAATGGGAAATGGCCTTCATTAATTTTGCCACGACTGATAAAAAACAAGCATGCCATTAATATGTTAATAATAATAATAATAATAATAATAATAATAATAATAATAATAATAATAATAACAATGACAATTTGTATGGCGCCGTTACACAGCCGTTACAACGACGCCCAAGGTGTTCAGAGAAAGTATAAGTTGCTGAATGCTGAACAATTCCAAGATTGCGGACAGATGTCGAGAAGAACTGAGTAAAACAGTTTACGAAATACTGCCAAATTAATCATTAATTTTGTCAGTTTAAAATAAGTTTAAAACAGAGTTTAAATGCATTTTACGAACATGACGCACGCATAGTATAGGTCCTATAGGATATCAGGAGTTCCATGCAGCCTATGATAATAATAATAATAATAATAATAATAATAATAATAATAATAATAATAATAATAATAATAATAATAATAATAATAATAATAATATTATTATTATTATTATTATTATTATTATTATTATTATTAATAATATGTAGAGATTTAAGTGCCATATTGTTTATATGATATTGTTTATCTTTGACTTTGAGTGAGAGCTATCTGACATTAACTTTATCCTAAAGACTGGAAAACGATAGCGATGTTTGAAGCGAGCTTTTATCATAATCATCCACAGTTATGTTCTCAGCAGTGCGTGGAATATAACCAGTGGCGTAACTACGGGGGGCACGGGGGGCAGCCACCCCCCCCCCAATGGAAGGGCTGCCCCCAGCTGCCCCCCCCCAATCCCTGCGTTTGTTTTACTTTTTACTTTTACGAGTGATAAAGAATTAAAGAATTCTATATAATTTATGACTTATTTTATTTTTTATACAACTTCCTGTACAACTTCTTATAGGGTGGGTGATTGGAAAGTGGGACAGGCCACTATAGTGCACTGTGGGACAGACAAGCTAGTGAGACTTGCATGCATATTATGTCCAATACTGTAATACATCCAAGATCTAACAATACATAGTCTATGGCAATAATACCGATGCCGATGCACGCTTTAATTGCTAACGGTAGCCACTCCATCATTTTAAGCTGCCACCCCACTGCCCCCCCCCCATGAAAAAATAGCTGGCTACGCCACTGAATATAACCAATGAAAGAATGATCCCAAAACATTTTTAGTAGACAGTACCAGTTGGAGTCAGTTGATGTCATAAAACGATAATAGCCTACATGTAGCTCGAGCGACTTAAAAGGCTCGAGCTCTCAGAAAGATGATAATATAATTCTTTCAACTCTTTTTGTAGCAGAAATAATAATACTTCTAGACTTAAGCAACGTCTGGTGGACACATGGCCAGACAATGTATACACGTCTTTCTCAATACATTGCATGCATTCAGTCGTGTATGCATGTATAATTTGTATATGTCAAAACATTAATGCTTGCATGGGTGAAAGGGTAGTGAGCGTCTCAACTTCCTGTTCCATTTCCTTGTTTCCTGTTCTCAGTTTATGTTGCTTCCCCTTACTTAAAATCGCTTTTTTCTTTGACCTTTGCAGTATGTTGAAATGGTGAAATTTAGCTACGGCCACCCCACATAATTATCTAAAAGTCAATCGATAATTATTTGCGGTCCTTAGTTAGGGGGTTTTGTTCCATTTAGGGCATCCTCTTTGCAACAGAGTTGCAATTAAATGTAAAACCTGACTTGCTTAATATGGTTACAATCATAAACCAATTTTAACGATTTGATTGATAGACTGATTAATTGATTAATTGATTGATTGATTGATTGATTGATATGTTCATCTGAGAATGTCTAGAGTGTCCTTGCACAATTATAGGCATTAGGCAGCTATTACTTTCAGTGCAGCCGACTTTCTTGAGTCTCAATTATTTAATGTTAGAAGCGGAATAGACGAAGACAGTTAACATTACAATATATGCAATTTAATATTCACATCAATTGGTCATCACTCATCAGCAAAGATCCTAAACGAAATTGTTTTATTTATAAGTTCCTATACAGCACCAACGTTTGAAATGTTTGCGGCGTACAATCGATAGATCTATCCAACCGTACATTACCACTCAAGTGAAGTGAAAGGCTTGTTTGTCTATAATGGCTCTGTGAGTGACTCAGCATACCAGTCCCGATACTAAATGTGCTGCGTGTGTGCGCGTGCATTAGAAGCATTCAACGAACTGTTGTCATTGTGTCAGCATTTATAGGACAATAATTCGTAGACTACTTCGTCTGACATGGTCCTCGATGTGAAACTAATAGAAAATTAAATATGTATTTCTGCAAACGACTGTTGATCTTCCTAAGCCTAGTCATCCTCCTCCTCCTCCTCCTCCTCCTTCTCCTCCTGCTCTTTCAACTCCTCCTCCTCTTCCCATCCTCCTCCTCCTCTTCTTTATCCTTCGCCTCCTCCTTTTCCTCCTCTTGCTCTTTCTCTTCCTTCTACTCCTCCTCCTGCTCCTCCTCCTCCTGCTCCTCCTTCTCTTCGTCCCCCTCCTCTTCCGCCTCCTGCTCCTGCTCCACTTCCTCCTCTTGCTCTTTCTCTTCCTTCTACTCCTCGTCCTGCTCCTCCTTCTCTTACCCCTCCTCTTCCTCTTCCTCCTCCTCCTGCTCCTCCTCCTCTTCCTCTCACTCCTCCTGCTCCTCCTCCTCTTCCTCCTCCTGCTCCTCCTGCTCCTCCTCCTTTTTCTCCTCTTGCTCTTCCTTCTACTACTCCTCCTCCTGCTCCTCCTCCTCTTACTCTTACTCCTCCTGCTCCTCCTCCCCTTTCTCCTCTTGCCCTTCCTTCTACTCCTCCTCCTCCCCCTACTCCTCCTCTTCCTCCTCATCCTCCTGCTCTTGCTCCTCCTGCTCCTCTTACTCTTCCTCCTTTCCTCTTCATCCTCGTCCTCTTTATTTGACTGTCATTTGTTGATTGAAAACGATTTCTACACACTGGTCGTTCAGAAACAATTGCGCATACTTTGCACAGTTCTAAGTATGCGCCATTCGTAGTATCGGTCGATATGACATGTTTGCATAATGCATGCGTGTGCTCTGGATACTCACGAGAGGATGGGACCGACAAGCACTGCGTGACATTGCATTAAAGACACCAGTTGTTCGCCCAAGCGTATACATGCATTGTATGAATGCACGTTTCGAATTATGCGTGTATATAAGTATAGGCATACATGTGCGCAGCTTTGTACATGTATTGTATGCGTTGTGCATCCAGGAATGTATGTAGATATGTATGCATGGAAATCATGTATGCATGCATGGATGCGCGCGCAAGGTCGTAGCCAAGATTTTATTTCGGGGGGTGTTTCACTCACCAATTTCCCTTCCTAAAACACTGATGACCTTTTTTAGTCGTCCGGCATTCTGTTTTTTTTTACATTTTTCTATTTCGGGAGTATTTCATGGTTTTATTTCATGGTTTTTACATCATGTGCTCGCAAATGCATTCTATTATTTTTCACATTTTCCATTTGGGGGGGGGGGGTGTTCAAACACCCAAAACACCCCCTAGCTACGGCCTTGTGCGCGCGTGTGTGCATGTGTATCAGGGCTTTTTAGCGTTCAGTTCTGCACAAAATGTGCGGCTCTAGGTGGAATAATAATATTATTGTGCAGTTGTCGAATCGCTTCTGTGCAGTTTAAAAAAGTGAAAGAAGGTCACTTCCATCCGATTGGGAGTAATTACCATAATGAGGTTCCATGGGACAGGGTAAGCAGGGGGTTGTGCACTGTGCAGCTCTAAAAATTTCTTCAAAAAGCCTTGATGTGTGGGCCTATGTTCATACATAAATCAATCAATCAAGTTTTTTGTTGTAGCCAAACAGTCGGCAAAGTACTAAGAAGCAGTCGACAATGACACAAAATTATCGGCCATTTTATGGGAGACCCAAAAGGGACAAGGATCCCGCTGTGCAGAGCCACCCATGCATGCTTTATACTTGCATGCATGAACCAAGGACGTATGATTTAGGCCGCTTCCAATAAACCACATCGGTGGTGTCAGTACCGATAATTTAAGTTAAGGCTGGCGGTTTAACGCGAATACCGGTACTTTGAAGAAGGTTTATTATACTGTGTACAATACTAGAACGTGGTATTTTGCTGCTATACGTAAAATGCGACAGGTGTGTAAGTAACTTGTCACTCAGTGCCCTGGCTGTATCGCACGTTATACATATTGTATGTTATGTCATAGCCTATGTCACATAGCGAAGAGGAAATAGCTTGCAGCAGAAAAGTTTATTTGATTACATTTTTTGTATGAATTCCTTAGATATAATTTATAATTATAGCAGGCAGACTTTCAGTAGAATATAATATTTGATTTCCTATTAAATTTTGGGTCTAAATAAGTCTTAAATCCTTAGATAACCACACCGTCAGCTGGGATAATTGAAAAATTAATGGCCGCCATGTTACATGGTTAAGAACATCATTTGCTCATAGTGCATGGTAAGCAGAGCTATAATTATAATTATAGTGGCAAATTAGAGGTGATTACACGCCACAGTAACTGTTGCCTATAGACGTGTCTGCAGGTCATTTGCCAGAATGCTAAGCACACAAATTTGTGACCCGAGTACAACGCTGTACACCCGCGTGTACATCCTCGATTGCAACCTTGGTTAGTAACTTCACTTGAGTGGTTAGTACTTTTGCTGGAGTGCTAAGTATACCTTCACCGGAGTGGTTAGTACTTTTGCTGGAGGGCTAAGTATACCTTCACCGGAGTGGTTAGTACTTTTGCTGGAGGGCTAAGTATACCTTCACCGGAGTGGTTAGTACTTTGCTGGAGTGCTAAGCATACCTTCACCCGAGTGGTAAGTACTTTTGCTCGAGTGCTAAGTATACCTTCACTTGAGTGGTTGTAGTACTTTGCTGGAGTGCTAAGTATATCTTCACTTGAGTGGTAAGTACTTCTGCTGGAGTGCTACGTATACCTTAACCCGAGTGATAAGTACTTTTTGCTGGAGTGCTAAGTATACCTTCATCCGAGTGGTAAGTACTTTGCTAGAGTGCTAAGTATACCTTCGTTTAAGTACACCTTCACTTGAGTGGTAAGTACTTTTGCTGGAGTGCTAAGTATACCTTCACTTGAGTGGTTAGTACTTTTGCTGGATTGCTAAGTATGCCTTCACTTAAGTGGTTAGTACTTTGCTGGAGTGCTAAGTATCCTATACCTTCACTCTCGCTGGGTACGTATATGGTCGCACGGCGCCCCCTCATGTGGTGAATGTCCTCATCTCCATAGTCGACGGACTGAGTCTATTCCTCAGCAGTAGTCGGTCGCTCGTGTAACCACCGCCACCCCCAGCACCGGCGCCCCGTCCGACGGGCGACTGCGACGGCGATCGGATGGGGGACCGAGTGCGGCACTGCTGCGGGTTCGTGACGGAGAAGCTGGCGATCGACCCGGTCGTGGAACTCCGGCGATTTCCGCCTCCAGCGACCGACGAGCAGTCGTCGATCTGAGTCTGATTTCCGGTCGTCATCTCCGTGAGAACGACCTCCGGCGTGCGCGGACGGCAGAAGAGCCGTCGGAAGGTCATCCGGAACTTCGTGCTGAAGGACGAATAGAGGACGAAGTTGATGGAGCAGTTGATCATGACGAGCAGGTTGAAGTAGTTCGCCGTGATCATCAGCGCCGTCCTCCGTTGCGCGGTCATCGAGTCCGCGTGGTCGAGGTACTCGTTGTAGAGCTTCTGGACCGCCTGCGGGAGCTGGCAGACGAGGAAGACGACGACGACGGTGATCAGCATGACGGTGATCCGCTGCTGGTCGCGGTGGTGTCGCTCCGTCTTCGGTGTTGCAGTCGTCGACACGAAGTCCCCGGTCTTCGTCATCGTCATTCGCTGACGCGCGGCGTACATGACCGCGCGGATGAGTAGTGAGTTGAAGATGAGTAGGAGGACGAGCGGGAGGAAAGTGAAGAAGATCTGGTTGACGTAGTAGTAGCCGAGGCGGTAGGACGCTTGCTCTCCGAGGGACGTCTTCGCCGGACGCACTAAAGTCTGGTTCAGTCCATCCCGCTTTTCCACCATCTCTATCTCGAAGAACTCCGGAGTGGTGACGACGAAGGCGCCGAGGCAGACGACAAGGATGACGTACTTGGCTCGCCTCGTCGTGCACCAGACCTTGCCCTTCATCGGAAAGCAGACCCCGATGTAGCGCTCGACGGTGAACGTCAAGGTCAGCCAGACTCCGGTGTTGCTGCAGACGTCAGTCAGGGGTCGCCCGAACGGTAACCGATAGCGGTTGTACCAGGGCGCTCCCCGTACCACCTCGTAGTGCGAGAAGCTCATCGTAAGGGCCAGCAGAAGGTAGAGGGTGTCGTAGACCGCTAGGGCAGTCAGGTAGTGGTTCGTCGATGACTTCATCCAGCGCCGCGTCAAGACTAGAATGTTGAAGGTGTTACCCACAACACCGAATACGACAACGATGAGATTCACGACGCGCTGTATGACGAAGCGCGTCACGTCCAGCTGGTACTGGAGCGACTCCAGGCGGTCATTGCCAACAGGAAGTGCGTCCGGTATCGTCAAACGAAGCTCGTGGTAGGAGGAGGATGTCGTGAAATCGTCGTCGCCTTCCATTGTGGAGATTTTTTCAGCTTCAGGACCGTACACGTGCGATCACGTCTATGGCTTGTAATGTAATCGTAATCGTAATTGTAATCGTAATCGTAATCTTCAAATTTCTAAGGCTCCGCTCGAAACGCCAGGCGCAGGGCACCAGGTTATTCACGAGAGTCAAGAGCTTGCCCAAAAGTGTACTCCGAAATAGGTAGTTGTCCTTGAATCGTAATTTTTATAGCACTAATCTTGTAATACCAAGCCGGGGGCAAGCCCTGCTCTGATGTCTTTCATTTGATTAGAAGTAAGACTTCTATAATTCCAGCAGCTATTTGCCCTTATTTATTTACGTATATTTGACTATAACACCGCAGGTTGACTGACGAACAAATTAACTATAATTACCAGTTGATATATACTTCAAAATAGTGAGACTTCTGTAACTAGACTTCTGTATAGCGAGACTTCTGTGACGCATGCACCTCGATAAACACTTGTAAGATGTCAGCAAGAACTCCGGAATGCTAGTCATGGAACGAAGGAAATCCAACGGAAACACTGAATTTAAATCTCCAATAATATACAGCGGGATTTGATACCTCAAGACGCTCCTAATCCACGCGTCATATACAATCCTCTGCGGAAGTCAAAACGATCCGACCGGAAAAGTTAAGATGATCCATCCGAGAGAGCCAGACAGAGAGAGAGTTCCGTCCGACGGAGTTTAGATTATCCGGATCCGATCCCTACAGAGTCCTTATCGGGTCGCGTCTGCGGTCGGGATATTCCATATGTTCTTCAGCCGCAGACGATCCGGGCAATCTTTGCATCGCGTGCAATGCATGCATCCGGCTGTATGGACGGAAATTGCCACTCTACATTGTGTCGACCATACATCGTATACAGATGATGTCTGATGGAGTTGAAGCTATCACGCACCATCAGGAAAAATGTTAGCATGTCGTCGTCGTCGTCATCATCACAATCGTCGTCGTCATCACCGTCGTCATCATCATTGCCGTCGTCGTCATCATCATTGCCGTCGTCGTAGTTGTCATCATCATTGTCGTCATCGTCATCTGTATCGCTATCGGTATGAAATCATTATCATCAACATCATCATCATCGTCGTCGTCGTCATCATCATCATCATCATCATCATCATCATCATCATCATCATCATCATCATCGTCGTCTATATCATCTATGGTATCAAATCATCATCATCATCGTCGCCGTCGTCATCGTCGTCCTCATCATCGTCGTCGTCGTCATCATCATTGCCGTCGTCGTCACCCTCATCCTCATCCTCCTCATCATCATCATCATCGCCAACTCCACCAACCGACCAGCACAGCCCTCCGAATGCACCACTTGCTCAACAATAGCCCCTATACAACATCCGTCCGAAGGTAATTGGCTGTCCAGTCTCCACCTATCGGTCGTCGTATGTCGAAGCAGAAAACACCGAAGAATTAATCCGACATCGGAGACTGAAGTAGACGGATACAGAAGCAGAGGACGGCGATCATTGGACGCAGCAACCGCTGTTCGACGATCAACCATCAACCGCCACAGATGCATTGAGTAAAGACAGCGCCCCACGCTCCCTTCCGTCAGCGCCCACGGCCGGGTTGCCAGGCCGTCGCGGAAAAGCGCGAGTTGGGCTACTTTTTAATGTTCTCGCCAATGAGAATTTTGTACTCGCAACCTCGTGACATTTTGTGCTCCTGTTGTTTGTTTGCTTGTGTGTGCACTTGTTATAGCGCCCTTTCAAGAGTTCTAATCAGAAGCGCTTCCGAATGCAGCGCGGACACTGAATCGGAGTTTCGCACCGAAGCGATGAGCAATTGCGAGTGAAGGATCTGCCCAAGGTTCCTACACGATAGCTTGAGGTGGATTCGAACCTGCAATCCTCCCGCTGGAAGGCAACGAACATAGCCACTACAACCACCGTGCCCCACATTATATTGTGTCCCGATGTGGCTACGTCACCAATGTAAATTTTCATAATTTGTCCTATGTACAGGTTACTAGGTTACTTTTACTAGCTAGACCTACTATAATTTATAATATTATGTCGTGTAACTCGTGTTGATAACTTTATAATAAATCCATGTTTTATGGTATACGACAGGGCTTTTTTAGCGTGCAGTTGCTCACGAAATGTGCACTCCAAAATGAATTGTGCATTTGTAGAAGCACTTCAGTGCAATCAAAACACTAGCAAAAAGGTCATTGTCATCCGATTGGGAGTTTTTTTTATACCATGGAAGATTTGAACGGAAAGAAGGGGTTTTGCAGCTCTAAAAATTCCCTTTCAAAACCCTGATGCAAAGACATACATTATACGGACTTTGTCTACGGTAAGAAACTAGTCAGTCCACCATCTAAATTTTTACGTCGAAGATTATTTTCATCACGTGTCTCGCAACGAAGTCAAGAAAGTAAGTCTACACTTTTAATTTACACCTACATAGCGAAAAATTCAATGTCTTCAATTTAGCTGCTCATCCTGCGACTTTTTGGCTACTTTATGACGCGACATCGCGACAAAGCAACCTGGCAACCCTGGCATTATAGTAGCAGCCTACATAATACGCCTGACGATAGACCCATCACCCGTATGTAGCCTATGCTTCGCATTATTGTGTTGGCGAGATGTTTAGCTTGAGCCGTGGCTCTGCTAAACGCGGCTGTCGTCGGTGGCGGCGGCAGGATAAAGAAATAAAGAATCCGAATGGGAAAGATGTAAAGGATAACATGGAAATAAGCCGTGTGTTCAGTATATATCTGTGTACTATATAACTGAGACCTGGTTCTGTCGATCTAGAAACACATCTGTCTTCGTAGCCTATCCACCTGCTAGCTCACCTTTCCCAAACCATGCACTCGGTCAATATATGCTCATCTAGATCACTAGACCGCGTGGGGCGCGGTGGTGTAGTGGTGGCGTCGTTGCCTTGAAGCCGGAAGGTTCGAGGTTCGAATCCACCTCGCCGCGTAAGGACCTTGGGCAAGTCCTTCGCTCACAATTGCACAGCGTTTCGGCGTGAAACTCCGATGCAGTGTCCGCTCTGCATTCGGGAGCGCCTCTGAGTAGAGAGAGCTTGAAGGGGCGCTATAACAAGTGCACATACAAACATACATACATCACTGGTGCTGTAATGCTGCGGGTTTTTGTCTCACTGTCGGTCTGTATGTATGTCTTCCTGACAACCTACACTTGTCTGCTTGTCTGCCTTGATGTTTGCATGCGTCTGTGCGTGTGTGCTTCCGTCCGTCGGTTTGTCCGTCCATCCTTCCTTCCATCGAAGGTAATCTATAGTAGGTAATCCATTTAGTAATTAATCAATCCATCGATAAATTCATTCACTTTCCATGTTCCGTGCATCCAACCACAATCCAGTTCCATCCGACTATCCATTCATACATTCATCCCGAAATTCGTCCATCCCATACAATGTATGCATCCATCCATCCATCTATCTATCCATCCATCCATTCATCCGGCCGGCCAGCCGTCCATTCATGCATTTTCAGTTTCATTCATCAACCCCCTTCCATCCATTTCGATCCATCCATCCATCCATCTGTCAATCCGTCCATCGATCCATCCATTCATCCATCCATACATCCATCCATTCATCCATCCATCCATCTATTCATCCATTCATCCATTCATCCCTCCATCCCTCCATCCCTCCATCCATCATTGACCCATCCATCCATTCACGCATCCATCCATTCATTCATCCATCCATCCATCCATTCATCCATCCATCCATCCATCCATCCATTCATCCATACAAGTAGCTTCCATTCTCCTCTTAAGTTCTTCACTAGATATGCCTCATGAATAAACGAAAACATTGACCAATGCAATATGTTCTTCCCGAGCACGTCATCTATTCTTCCATTAAAGGTCCTTAATTCACTTGCTCAGTGTAGCGTGCAATTCAAACACTTCTCATAAATATTCACTACACTTCAATGGCTGAGGCGACCTAATAATTATTATTGCCTGAATTCAGACAATTGTTGTGTATGTTCGTGTTTTTGTCTCAGATATATATATATATATATATATATATATATATATATATATATATATATATATATATGTGTGCATATATATGTATGTGTATATATATAGGTGCATGATGCTTGGGCTGCCCCACCTTACACCCAAACTCAGTTTTTCAAACTGTTTAACTTCTTTTATTTCTAACAACCGCGTTTTCTCCTCTCCTCTCCTCTCCTCTCCTCTCCTCTCCTGTCCTCTCATCTCCTCTCCTCTCCTCTCCTGTCCTCTCCTCTCCTCTCCTCTCCTCTCCTCTCCTCTCCTCTCCTCTCCTCTCCTCTCCTCTCCTCTCCTCTCCTCTCCTCTCCTCTCCTCTCCTCTCCTCTCCTCTCCTCTCCTCTCCTCTCCTCTCCTCTCCTCTCCTCTCTATCTTGTTCTGACTTTCATCATAGCTTAGTCTACCAGACTTGTGATCTTTTGAAAAAAGCTTCGACCTTTAAGTTCTCTAATAGCCTTCTTACTGCTTCTATGAGTGTTTAGTATATGACAATCTCGTGTCCGTGTGTATATCTGTACCTGATATTCATTCCTTCATTCATTCAAAAATTTCTATAGCGCCTCTTTAATGGAACAGCTCAGAGGCGCTCCAGACTCTAGCACGGTAAAACACAGTTTTGAGTTGAATAAAAAAATGATTTTGTAAATACCCCACGAAGCAGACGTATAGCTCCTGTGGGAGCCCATTCCAGACCACTGGCCCACCACGGAAAAGATTGGATATGCATCCATCCGTTGTAAAAAAAAGTATATTTCACAATGGGCTACATACACCATCTCAGCCGATGTTACATTTTATTATAAATGCCTTTAATATATAGGCTATATAATTATATATGTATGTGTATATAGATCTATAATATTATATATACATTATATATATATATAGAGAGAGAGAGAATGAATTGCAATCAAGAAAGAGGGTCAGGACTAGGATACACGCTGTTAGCTTTCCTCTGGCTCTAGTTACATAACATTATATCATAGCATAACATAACACTGCAAATTAACCTTGGCTCCAGTAACACAGTGACCTACATGTATATACTTGCTCATTCATGGCTATAGCCATAATACTTGTTTTGTGCAATTAGAATAATCCAAATGCTTTCTTCTTTGCATTATTAGTAGTTTGTGAAGCTTGTCGCGATATCTGCATCGACGAAAATTATAGGGATAAATGCAGCATCAATTTAATTATGCAATTGTTAACAAATAAATTCTATAGTATTATTATTTTCTTGCGTAGCCTATAGGTTAAATCGTTACTTGTTTCAAGTGCAAACCAAGCATAAGTGTTTAACAAGCGCTACAACGTCATATATGTTAGTGTTATAGGCCTATTTTTGGCGAGCCCGAATCGCTTTTAAGCGAAGAAGCGTTTTCTATAAGAAGAGATATGCGCTATACTGTTGCATGGACACTCAGACTGAAAAAGCGGATGCAAAAACACACTTAATGAGGACAGAGAGATTTGCCCAACTGCTTCAATAGTCGAGGGTGTATTTTATATCAGAGTGTTGTCTGCCATAGAATCTATACCTATTAAATACAGGATATATAGAATCTGCCTTTTAAATACAGGATATATGAAATCTGCCTATTAAAATACACGATATAAAGGTTCTAACAACCGAATCCCGGAAGGCAATTCGGTTTAATTGAGCGCATCATTATGGGCAAGATATGCAAGCGCGCACACACGCATACATGCATACATACATACATACATACATACATACATACATACATACATACATACATACATACATACATACATACATACATACATACATACATACATACATACATACATACATACATACATACATACATACATACATACATACATACATACATACATACATACATACATACATACATACATACATGTACATACATACATATTACATACATGCATGCATGCATGCATACATACATACATACATACATGCATACATACATACATACATACATACATACATACATACATACATACATACATACATACATACATACATACATACATACATACATACATACATACATACATACATACATACATACATACATACATACATACATACATACATACATACATACATACATACATACATACATACATACATACATACATACATACATACATACATACATACATACATACATACATACATCTCTGCTTTTATGTTTGACCATCTTCATTGGCTACCCCTTATTGCTCGGATACAAGTTCATCATACAACTCAAGGTTCTGACATTAATCTCCCGACTGCCGTCATGTACCGGCCGAGCTCCCAAGTACCTTTGTGACCTCATCCATCTGCCGACCTCGGCCACTTCTCTTCGCCCGCTACGCCCCTTTGATCGGCATGATCTCTTCGTCCCGCGAGCTAGGATTGCTTTAGCTAAAACGCGTGCCTTTGCTATCATTGGCCCGGCATTGATTAGTATGCATGTATGTATGTATGTATGTATGTATGTATGTATGTATGTATGTATGTATGTATGTATGTATGTATGTATGTATGTATGTATGTATGTATGTATGTATGTATGTATGTATGTATGTATGTATGTATGTATGTATGTATGTATGTATGTATGTATGTATGTATGTATGTATGTATGTATGTATGTATGTATGTATGTATGTATGTATGTATGTATGTATGTATGTATGTATGTATGTATGTATGTATGTATGTATGTATGTATGTATGTATGTATGTATGTATGTATGTATGTATATTTGTATGTATGTGTGTATGTATGTGTGTATGTATGTATGTATGTATGTATGTATGTATGTATGTATGTATGTATGTATGTATGTATGTATGTATGTATGTATGTATGTATGTATGTATGTATGTATGTATGTATGTATGTATGTATGTATGTATGTATATATGTATGTATGAATGTATGTATGTATGTATGTATATATGTATGTATGTAGCCTATGTATGTATATATGTATGTATGTATGTATGTATGTATGTATGTATGTATGTATGTATGTATGTATGTATGTATGTATGTATGTATGTATGTAAGTGGTTTGAACTTTGGAGGGGGTCCTGCGGGCGGCTGCACGCTTGTGGTGGGTGGCGTCCCTAAGTTTGGCCACATTTCTGACTATATTCGTGATGTCTTACACTGGCTTCCGGTTCAGTCACGCGTTCATTTCAGGTTGCTTCTTTTGCTTGGCGCTGCGTCTTGGGTACATCACCTCCCTATCTCTGTGAGTTCTTCACCTTGACCTCAACTGCTGTGGTCGCCGATCTCTGCGCTCGGCCTCTAGAGGTGACTTTATGATTTCTTATGCCCGCACTGCCACTATAGGCACAAAAGATTCGAATCCACCTCGCCGCGTAAGGACCTTGGGCAAGTCCTTCACTCACAATTGCTCAGCGCTTCGGCGTGAAACTCCGATGCAGTGTCCGCTCTGCATTCGGGAGCGCCTCTGAGTAGCCTCCTTGAAGGGGTGCTATATAAATTACATAGATAGATATGTGATACATATCCCCACATTGTGGGGCGCGGTGGTGTAATGGTGGCGTCGCTGCCTTGAAGCCGGAAGGTTCGAGGTTCGAATCCACCTAGCCGCGTAAGGACCTTGGGCAAGTCCTTCACTCTCAATTGCTCAGCGCTTCGGCGTGAAACTCCGATGCAGTGTCCGCTCTGCATTCGGGAGCGCCTCTGAGTAGATAGCTTGAAGGGGTGCTATAACAAGTGCACATACAAATAGATAGATAGATACATACATACATACATACATACATACTACATACACAAAAATACATACATACATACATACATACATGCATACATACATACATACATACATACCTGCATGCATACATACATACACAATTACACATATACATACAAGCCCAGCTACCAATTCCTATTGCAAAACGATGTCATCCGCATAGGTTAGAAATTATAATTGATTCAGCACAGGCTTTTACATATAGGACAACCAGATCTGCTGATCTTGTACGTATACCCACGTAAGTATAAATTCGTTTGATGAGAAAAACATGTTGACAACACCGCAACTCAGTTACACGGAAGGGATAGGTTCGACGGGTTAACGGAAGCTTTAAAAAAAATGAAATCGGTTTATTGCACGTTCAACTCTGGTTACACAATCATGAACGGAAGCTTGCTGAGAAAGCAATTATAGAAAACTTATTTACACAAACGGTGACTAGCGATGGTGACAAAGAAAACCAATGTTAACTGCTAAATGACTTAGACATGAACACTGTCGTTCCAATATACTGTAACCGATAGTTTACAATTTCTACCCACTGGGATATCACTGGGATATCACTGAGATATCACTGGGATATCACTGGGATATCACTGGGATATCAGGAATATCACTGGGATATCACTGGGATATCACTGGGATATCACTGGGATATCACTGAGATATCACTGGTATATCACCGGGATATCCCTGAGATATCACTGGGATATCACAGACTACACTGCAGGGTATTAAACCAGACCGTTCTATAGAAGGCTGGAATACAGCTTACGAAGTTATGATGACTAACATTGTCACAATGCTTTCTTAGTATCCCGGGCTGATGCGAATAAAGTGCTGCCCATGTCAACAAACAAGTAACTCGAGAGGTGTGCTTTGCAAATCATAATGATTTGAAAAAATTGTGGACCTGTTTATAGTTACATTACAGTCTGTATTACAGATTGGTGTCTGCTGTTTCCATTCATTTTATGAATGGTCTAAAATCTCTGAATGTTCAGGACTCAGAGGTGTACACGTTGAGCAGTCGGAATAGATATTTTACAGGGGGCTATATAACCTTGATTGTTTGAGTTAGACGAACTGTGTCTGAAGCGCTCCCATCGTCAATATTCTGCTTTACAGTTCCGAACCCGTGGGATCCTATGGCGCATTGGATAACACACTAGCATAGAGATCAGCGAACACGAGTTCGATTCCCGAAGCCCCGTAGGATAGACGTGCGTTGTAGGCTGCTATTAGCGCCCTTGTACTGCAGGCTGTTAGAAGTAAAGATTGGTGTTAATTAAGATCGTTTCATATAGATCGTGAATTGTTTGAGTTGCATAACTTGCTCGTATCGCTTTATAACTGTTTACTGTAAACGGTTGTGGTGCAGGAGCGGATCCAGGGAGGGGGCAAGCCATGGCCCCCATATAGAAATTTCTTTATTTTTGACCAGCTATTCTGTCTCGGAAAGTTGACGTGCCCCCCACCCATGAGTAGTCCCGCAGGCCCCTCCCCACGAGGTCCGTACGACTAAAAAAGGTCATCAACTATTTTGGCGTATAAAAATGGTATCTTTTTCTTGTGAATTCGAGACAAATGACTAAAAAAAGGTCATCACATTTTTCGGCGACGAAGTCGAAAATTGTTCCCTGTCCCAAGACAGGATTTTCTTTTGACCCCCCCCTCCTAGAAAATTTCTGTATCCGCCCTTGGTGCGGTGTGTCAACCGGATTGCCGAATAAACGAAAATGATTATAGCGCAGACAATTCAAATCTCAAT
Source organism: Lumbricus terrestris (assembly GCA_949752735.1). Taxonomy (NCBI): domain Eukaryota; kingdom Metazoa; phylum Annelida; class Clitellata; order Crassiclitellata; family Lumbricidae; genus Lumbricus; species Lumbricus terrestris. Next base: position 7,298,355 of record OX457052.1, read on the forward strand.
ATGTGTCTGCAACCAGACATCAACACAAAGAATTGTGGTTGTCAGATAAGAATCTGTTGTCTTAAACCGATTACGGACGTGCACGGTGAACGTTAAGCACCCAATGTGCATGCACGAAGACCAAGCATGCACTGCGACTGAAATTTCAATTTTCCAACACGCGGCCATTTTGTGCATTTCTGACGGGAAATTATTTTCTCATCCGGCCGATGAATAATTAATATCTAATATTTAATTATTAAGCTCTTTCTGTCGTATGAAGAGGTCCACAGTGGCCTTTTATTCGTTTCATACGCATTGGGTAAACAAAGCTGCTGGAAGCATCGTCGAGAACGCACCCATAAATAGCAATCATCTTGTCGGATATACATGTTGGATGGCACATAATTGGATGCATACATGGAGAGGGCGCGACCATGTTGAGTGGAGAAGGGGTCGGGTAGTACACATCGAGGAGGCACTGAGGCAGGAAACGGAGAAGGGCGTTTGGAGGGCAAGAGAGAGCCGACCCTCAGGGAAATGGTCTGCATGCGTTTGGATTGTTACAGCGTTCGGTTCCGATAGAAAGCGGTGGGGTAGGTGGGGGTCGAACATTTTGATAGATTACCAAAGTACAAGAGCTAAGGTCAAAATCATCAAAAGCCTATTTAAGCAAGTATTTTCTTTATTGTTCCAATTGCAAACGCACAATGGGACATGAAACATCATTATAATATACATCGAAGTACGGTAATAATTATTGGTAATAAAATGTACAAATTAAATCACTGTTATAGGGCTAAGGTTGCTGGACACAAAGCAAAAGCTTATGTCAAAATAGTCAAAGTCTTTTTGTTTGTAATATGGCCTAAGCTTCACACAAAACAACTGACGACTTGACGACTCAACTGATAGTTTCGATTTCTGACCTTGCATGCGCATCATTTCAGCTACTTAAGGCTGAAGACTTAGGTGAAGATTTGGGTATTCCAGCACCCCGGATACCTTTAAGGGGGGGATAGAATATCCCACGACACCGGCCCAAAAGGGGGAGAACCGGGTGGAGGCAAGGAGAGGGAATTAGCCCGGTTGTTTAGAAAGGGGGAAAGACGCCTCTGTACACAGCTCATGTTATACAGACTGTGTCCCTGTTTCATTCTAGTACAGGCAGACAAGACTCAGTAGGTTTTTTTATTGAGTATTGAAATTGTAGTCCTCGGCTGGGGTGGATACAGACATTCTCGAAGGGGGGGGCAAAGTTTGTCACCTTGGTTCGGGAAAAATTTGGTTGATCTTTGGCCGAAAAACCTGATGACCTTTTTGTCGGTTTTTAGCCGTCTGGTCAAAATGTCTGCCGAAATAGCTGATCACCTCTTTAGTCGTTTAATCGACGAAATCTTTCAACAAGTAGCCTACCATCATTTTTCCAAACCAATGCTAAATAAGGCATTTTTAGTCGTATCCTACTGCATTGATCGAAAGCTTGTTGAAACCTGATGGGGGGGGGGGGGGTGCAAGTCCCATGCACATTTCTCATGGGGGACAGGGTCGGACTGACCCCCCTGGATCCGCTCCTGGTTCTCGGACTAGGTATACTAGCATAAGTTCTGCAGACCAATTTTTCACGATACTGCACGCACGTATTAACAGCCTATTATACTTTTTTATAGGCTACGTACGTAGACTATGTACAGTTTTAGACGACTAATTATGAATGATGCATCTTAATGTGAACAATATGTTTAATTACTGTTTTGCATTACTGCATAGAATAATTCATAATATGAAGAGACCATTGACTCAAAACCATATAATGCGCCATAGATGTCATTTCAGTTGATGCATAAGATAAACAATTATTATACACGAAACAATTACATCATAATATTGACTGCAGCCAATGTACCTGCATGCAGTGCCGATATGCCAGCCTAATTTCTCCATTACCGGACGGAAAGAAACTAGTCATGAGCTAGACTAATTAACTCAACTAACCAAATAATACAATTAAATAAACACTAATCACCCGATAAATTAGCATTTAGAGCCTATTTATAGCGTCGTTACAAACAGTTGAATGCGAGCTCATCTTCACTATCCTCAGGGAGCTGCAGGTTCCAAAGATAATTTAAAAATGCTACTAATTGCGTTCTGCTCCATCAAGCAGTTATAGAAAGTAGTTGTAGTAGTGATGGTGATGTTGGTAGTAGAAGCAGCAGCAGCAGTAGCAGCAGCAGCAGTAGCAGCAGCAGCAGCAGCAGTAGCAGTAGCAGTAGCAGTAGTAGTAGTAGTAGTAGTAGTAGTAGTAGTAGTAGTAGTAGTAGTAGTAGTAGTAGTACTAGTAGTAGTAGAAGTAGTAGTAGTGTAATGGTAGTGGTGATGGTGGTGGTGGTAGTGGTGATAGTGGTGGCGGTAGGTTGTAGTAGTAGTGGTAGTGGTAGTAGTAGTAGTAGTAGTAGTAGTAGTAGTAGTAGTAGTAGTAGTAGTAGTAGTAGTAGTAGTAGTAGTAGTAGTAGTAGTAGTAGCAGCAGCAGCAGCAGTAGTGGTAGCCTAGTAACAGCAATAACAAAAACAGCGACAGAAGCGGTAGCGCCATGCAATTTCAAAAAACAAAGTAAAACCTTCGACTCCATGCATGTGAAACCGGGAATTTTTCTTTGTAATTCTTTATAATTGAAAAAAGCCGATGGTACAGAAAATCACAAAAATCCTTCCAGTAACACTTGAGTAAGTTTACTGTTATAGTAGTCTTATCATAATCAGACATAATAATGGTTTTCTGATTTCCTCAACAGCATATATTGCGGTATGTTATTTAAGAGGATAATAAATGTTTAGCTATCAGTAATTCTTTCAATTGTTAAGCACCGCAAGACTCAATTCCGGGGTCATAAAATTTTTCGTATAATTATATAATATATATAAATGTATAATTATATATAATACATATAAATGCATATATTATATATATATATATGACAATGTATCTATATAGATGTAGATGACTTGCAACTGTATCTCAGAGATACTTCGCGAGGTCAATATATTGGTTTGCCGAGATGAGACTAATGGTTTTATAAGAAACAGTAAGCATTAATTATTTTTTTTTGTGTTGGGTGTAATAGTAGTGGAAGTTAGTTACGTAGTAGTAGTAGTAGTCGTAGTTAGTAGTAGTAATTAGTAATAATATTTAGTAGTAGTAGCAGTAGCAACAGCAACACTTTCTTTGTCAGTTGTAACTTAGATGCCATATCTTCCAGCAGGTTTAGAGTAAAAAAATTTACTCAATATTGATAAAGAGACTTTGTTCAATAGAGCATATCAAACTCTTAGATGTGTACGCCTATCTGGACAGCACATCACTTGAAAGAGCACCTTATGCGAATATTATTAATAGGTCAAGAATACCAGCAAGCCATAAAGGATTCGTCCTTCTTCATAACACTTGTAACATTCCATGATTTCCTATTTGATAATTAATATATGATTAAAATGTTAAACACTGCCGAATATGAATCACATTTCTTGTATACGGAGATATTAAGGCACAACGGACCTTGCATCTACTCAATGAACAGTTTGGATGACAGCTCATGTCCAAGGACATAGCCACAACGTTTGAGAGGAAGCTACACTGTAGGAAGATTGGGTCATTATGTGAGCCAGGTTAGTTTGAAGTGGTTCTTACAGAGACTTCTGAAATATTTACAGTTGTGTCTATGTTATGTTATGTTATGTTATATCATTATATATTATGTTATGACATATGCTAAGTTACGTTATATCATTATATTGTATAGTTAAGTTATGTTATGTTAAGTTATGTTATAGGCTATCTTGACTTACTTGACTTACTATATGTTATATTATGTTATAGGTTAAGTTATGTTATATCATTATATTGTAGTTAAGTTATGTTATGTTAAGTCATGTTATATCATTATATGTTATGCTATGTTATATGTTAAGTTATGAATATAATCATATTGTAGTTAAGTTATGTTATGTCAAGTTATGTTATAGGCTATCATTATATGTTATGTTATGTTATGTGTTAAGTTATGTTATATCATTATATTGTAGTTATGTTATGTTATGTTAAGTCATGTTATATCATTATATGTTATGCTATGTTATATGTTAAGTCATGTTATATCATCATATTGTAGTTAAGTTAAGTTATGTTAAGTTATGTTATAGGCTATCTTATGTTATGTTATGTTATGTTATATGTTAAGTTATGTTATATCATTATATTGTAGTTAAGTTATGTTATGTTAAGTTATGTTATAGGCTATCATTATATGTTATGCTATGTTAAGTTATGTTATATCATTATATTGTAGTTAAGTTATGTTATGTTAAGTTATGCTATATCATTATATGTTATGCTATGTTATGTTATATGTTAAGTTATGTTATATCATCATATGTCATGTTAAGTTATATGTTAAGTTATGTTATATGTTATGTTATGACATGTTATGTTATGTTTAGTTCAGGGCTTTTTCAACGTGCAGTTCTACACAAAACGTGCAGTTGAAAACGAATTTGTGCAGTTGTAAAAACACGTGCAGTGATATTCATTAGAAAAAGGTAACTAGACTCGGTTGACCATGGAAGAAGGAAGCGCAACGAATGGTTTGTGCAGTGGAAAATATGCAGCAGGCAGGAAGACAAAACCCGAAATTCGAAGCGGTTGACTAAAAAATGATCATCAGATTCTTTTCGCCGGTGACACGAAACGGAGTATCCCCCCTGAAAGCTATCCGGGGGATGAATTAGTCTATCCCCCCGGATGGAATTAACCGATCTATACTATCCGGGGAGATAAACCATTCTATCCTCTTTTTTGAAAAATGCGCATAATAAAAAATATTATGCTGTAATCGAAATTTAAAGTGACTCTAATTTATTGTTTTAAGTGTCCTAAGCAATGCTCAGATAAAGGCAACTCGAATTTATTTAGTGACTCTGAGTCTTCTTAAGTGTTTTAAATGTTTTAAGTGCTCTAAAAACAGGGTAAAACAAATTATCTAGTAGGAATAAACATACCTGTTAGTGTCATTGTTCAAAACAAAGCAGATGAAAATAAATTTGCAGAAAAAATACACACGGAAGCGGTTTTTCGACTTTTTTATATTTAATTCCGACATTTTGGGGGGAAAAATTTTCACAAACGCCAAAAATACAATTCCTGGTTGTGCAGTTCCAAAAATTTCCTGTAAAAAAAGTCCTGGTTTAGTTATGTTATGTTATGTTATATCATGTTATGTTATGTTTACTCATCAGAAAATGGATTCTATACTGAGATTCCTAAGCAGAAACATATTTAACTTCGTGGAAGAAAGGTTAATAGTTGAGAATTATTATTGATGCAAAATGACCGTGCATATTGAACTGCCTATTATATTAATATACATGTGTACCACATTGAACTGCCTATACATGTACCACATTGAACTGCCTATACATGTACCACATTGAACTGCCTATACATGTACCACATTACCTCTGTCTGCCCTTTACTGTGGAATGGCGTTCCTCCTGTTATTCGTTCCCAGATTTTATCTGGAGGCTTTACTTTTTCTGCCCGTTGTCTTAAGACTTCTTTTTCCAGGAGTTCTTCGCACTGGGAGCGCCTCTGATTAGGTTGTACTGTGAGAGGCGCTTTATAAATCCCAAAATAGAATAGAATAGAATAGAATTGAACTGCCTATACATGTGTACCACATTGAACTGCCTATACATGTACCACATTGAACTGCCTATACATGTGTACCACATTGAACTGCCTATACATGTGTACCACATTGAACTGCCTTATGTATATACCACATTGAACTGCCTATGCATGTACCACATTGAACTGCCTATACATGTACCACATTGAACTGCCTAAACATGTGTACCACATTGAACTGCCTTATGTATATACCACATTGAACTGCCTATGCATGTACCACATTGAACTACCTATACATGTACCACATTGAACTGCCTATACATGTGTATCACATTGAACTGCCTTATGTATATACCACATTGAACTGCCTATGCATGTATACCACTTTGAACTGCCTATACATGTGTACCACATTGAACTGCATATACACATACCACGTTGAACTTCCTATACATGTGTACCACATTGAGCTGCCTATACACATACCACATTGAACTGCCTATACATACCACATTTAACTGCATATACATACATGTATGCCACTTTGACTGCGCTCTATATACATTCAGCGCTTGAATCTTCTATACATAATTATTATCAGCAAATGCTTCTAGGAATATGTTTTGAATAGTTGAGTTCCCATATAACAGATCGTCTGCTATAACAGTGCTCTCGTGATCTGTGCCGCTCTCGCACCTTGCTAGGATGGATCGTCATATAACAGGTAATAGCAGACGACGTTATAATGGAGCCGGACGGAAGCAGATGTTTTGGTGATCATTTCTATTTTGAAATTGGAAATTGGTCTGAGGTCCACTTTGCACGTGCATTGCTGCCGCCGCACCCGTTCTAGCTGCAGGCCTCCGTTTATCTGCATGTGCTGCGATATAATGATATCTAAACACGCATGTATGTACGAACGCACGGATGAGCGTTTATTAGAAGGTAAAATTCAAGCATTGTTTTGCCATAATATGATATCGATCACAGGCTGTCACACACACACGCGCGCTCACATAGATTATATGCAAATTATATAAAGTAGTCTTCCGCTGAATATTATTTTGAAATGTCATATATATTATATACAATCACACACATATATAATGTATATACACCAGAGAAAGAGAAGAGAGAGCAGAGCAGAGAACAGCAGAGAAGGAGAGAGAGACAGAGACAGACAGACACAAAGAGAGAGTGTGAGAAAGAGAACGAGACATAGAACGTGAGAGAGAGAGAGAGCGAGAGAGAGAGAGAGAGAGACAAAGACAGAGACAGAGACAGAGAGCCGAGCAGAGCAGAGCAGAGAAGGAGAGAGACAGAGACAGACAGACACAAAGAGAGAGTGTGAGAAAGAGAACGAGGCATAGAACGTGAGAGAGAGAGACATACGCAGAGAGAGTGAAAGAGAGGTAAAGAGGGGACAGACAGACAGACAGACAGACAGACAGACAAAGGACAGACAGGCAGGCAAATAGATAGCTCTCTCTCTCTCACACACACACACACACACACACCCACACACACACTCACACACACACACACACACAAGCACACAAGCACACATGCATGTACATTATATCTGTGAGAGAAAATCATTGGTCGGCAGCAGCATTGACGTTCGAGATGGCGCGTAACTAATGGCGGTTCCGCGTAAGTGCTTCTATAAACAGGAATCACAATAATTACAATAATAACAATAATAAAAATATTCCTTCGACTGGAGAATTTCTCATAAATCTAAGTTGAGAAGCGAACAGCATGTAGACCTGTAGCCCGTATACGTACGCATATACACCGGCGTGCAGAAAGACATACAGACAGACAAACAGACTGGCGACAAACAGACAGACAGACGATAATTAATGGCGGTGAGAGAGACATGTAAACACTGCAGAGTCGATTCGAAGAAACCGAAGAATAGAAAGTCAAAGCAAATGAAAACTTGAAGTGTATAGAAGCAAAGATAGCTTATAGTCTAATAGAGAAGCAGAGATATAATTATATCCAAAGATAGCCAGGCATATACAGGGTGGCTCAAAAATATGGATCACCGCATAAAATGCGATATCTTTGCAACCAATTGACATTTTTCAGCGAAAATTTCCCAATTTGCAGTGGAATGAATTTCCAACAATCCTTGAAAGTTTCATTTGAAACTTTTCATGTTTGCAAAAGTTACAGCTGTTTAAACTTTCAATTTCGTTTTTTTAAATTTCCGGAGAAAATGAACGTCGCTTGTAGATTTGCATGTCAAATGATATCACTTTTCACTACGACCTCAGAATTCCGTTTTGCAGTTTATTGTAAGGTATAATGAGAGTGTCCACTCCCTGCTTTAACACGAGCTCGAATTCTTATTGTGAAGCTCAGAATGGCCTTGTTGATCGGGTCCTGCGGCAACTGATCCCACATTAGCAACAAGACTTGCTTCAGCTGGCCAATGTTCTCCAACTTGGGATGAAATGTCTTGCAGCGTTCCAGCATAACTCCTCAGACGTGATAAGCAAGAGGGCAAAAGGTCTGGCGAGTTTGTTAGTCATCTTTGCCAATACATTTACTTCAGTTGAAGGCAATAAGGTAGCGCCATCATAATCAACCTTGCCGTGCGAGCAAGCAGGCGCACCGTCCTGCTGGAAATTAAAACCAGATGCTATAGAGCATACCTGGTCCTCAATGAGTCTGGGTAAGAAAATTCAACGATGAGTTTGACATCTAACCTACTGAATGGGATTAAATTCAGTCTTTTCTTGCAGCCGTAACACACGCCAGCATATATCTGATGCCGAAACCATGATGTGTTTTGCAAACTTGACCCTTTCGATTACCAAGCGAATTTCGTGAAAATCGCACTTTTTTCCATCGGACCAATCGACCACTTCCTGCCTCTCTTCCGACATCTGATCTTCGTTACATAAACACGATTACAGATAGCTTTCAATGTGCTCAGGTTCCACTTTTCACTAGCTATTTTGCTATGATTACGCGATGTCCCAGTCTCTGTTCACGCAACGTACGAGTTTCCATTTTATCTGCCGCAAAAACTTTGTCCAATACGTTCAGTAATGGATTCACGAATTGAGACCTTAATCTATAAAATATCACCAAATACCAACAGTTTGTTTCATAAACAGCTTCTTTACAGCTCATAGTGAGGTCGTATGACATCATCATCAACTTGTGTGTTGTAATTTGCAAAAAATCTTCATGAAATCACATGTATTGGAGCATGATTCTTCGGATATTTGAAAAAATGGAATTGAAAGTTTAAACGGCTGTAACATTTGCAAACATGAAAATTTTCAAGTGAAACTTTCAGGGAATGTTGGAAATTCATTCCCCTACAAATTTGAAATTTTTCACAGAAAAATGTCGGTCGGTTGCGAAGTTATCGCATATTATCCGGTGGTAAATTTTTTTATTGAGCCACCCTGTACATACACTGTGTCCGGAAAAAAGGGACCCATTTTGTAAATATGAAAATAAATAGTATCATTATTGAGACTGGAACTTTAAATTTTCACAATTGTTAGACAAATATGTCAGGATTAAAATGCTGTTTGAATTGTAAAAATCGATGAATATTTACTATTTATTTTCATATTTACAAAACGGGTCCCTTTTTCCGGACACAGTGTATATTGCCATGGTGCAGTCCAGATTAAGGAATTCTTAATCACTGCCGGGTGGACATTTGTGAAAATATTATCTATAAGCGTTTGAGAATCAGGAGTAATGCGAGTAGGCTTGTCAATTAATGGGTAGAAGCCATGTGTGTACAATATATTAAGGAAGTTCTCAGTTTCTCTGTGCTTATCAGCATTCAAGAGGTTAACATTAAGGTCCCCTAGTACGTAACAAGGTTTCTTTTCTGAGTGTAGTCTATAGCTATAGCTACATATACGCTTATATATACGCCTATATCTATGTGTCTAGATTTGTTGAGCAAAATGTAGAAAGAGCGAAAGACAGACAGCCAGAGGCGGCGATCTGGGGGGGGGGAGGTCGAGGCGAACAAGCCCCACACGATTAAGTGTGGGATCATAGTATAGGCCTACATAGAAGGTGACACGGTAATGGCTGCCGCGGTAATTCTGTGGTAACAACGGGTATTCGGCGAATGCGTAGTGGTAGACCTGGGAGTCGACCCCAATAAGTCGACCCCAGTCGACTTGGTCATCCCAAGTCGAGTCGGGTCGTTTCTGCTCACCGCAACTGACTCCAAGTCGAATTTTGTAGATAGAAGTCACTTGAAGTTGTTTTTACCTCAAGTCGACTTAAACCGACTTGAGACACAAACATAGTTAAATTTATCACTTAATTCAAACCAATGATATTGACAACATTTAAGCAGCTTTTGTTGCCTAGTGTGTTTACAAGAATGAATGAGGTCTTTGCCTCTTTGCTAAACAGAGACTTAGGCTAGGCTACTGATTATTTTGCCGGTAGGCTATCGTGCAGACTGCCGATCGATCTATTCATATAATTTGTAATTTTATGCTTAAACGTCACACTAAGGCAATGGCATGCGCTTAATTAAAATGGTGAAACAAAAGATTACTAAAATATTTGCTCGTTTGCTCATCAAGCAATCAGTGAACTTCTAGTGGTCAGTGAATTCGGCGCAAAGAAAGCTGGATCTACAAGGCCTATAATAAATCGATAGTTTGGCGCTACTTTGGAGCGCTGCATCTGGAGTTGTCTGCAGACGGAAAAATTATTGTAGGGCCATTTGACAATGAAAGACTTTACTGTCAGTGAGTACTGAGTAGGCCTAGTAGCTGTAGTAGCCTACTGTAGGATGATGCGCTTGCAATGCTATATACTAAGTTGCGAAATGATGTTAGTGGCCAAATAATTATGAAAACAGAATTACAAATTATAGGCCCATCATAATTATCACGCCATTCATTCAGTGCAACCAGTCCGCGGTCCGCTATTTTATCTTAGACATTGCGTTGTTTACAAATTTATTTAATATTAATATTAAAAAATAATAATGAGTGAGTGTAATCTGAATAATCATAAACCATGGACAAGCTAAAATTCATAGGCCTAATAATTTGCCGTCGTATTGTCTAGGTTACTAGATGGCCGAAAGCATAACAAAAATATTCAAACTGAAAACAAACAGCTTGAAATGGGCGCATTAACACTTTAACAAATTCATGCATTAATTAAGTGTTGAGGCCTCATTACTCATTTGTAGGCCTAAATTAAATTAATGCTTGCAGGAAAATTGGCTTGACTTCTTGCATTAGTAGCCGTACGTAGACCTAGGCTAATGGCTAGTAGGCCTACCATGTCAGAAGTCGACTTCAAGTCGGAAGTCGGTTGTTTTTCTGCCAAGTCGGGTCAAGTCGTTTTGACGTCGAGAAGTCGACTTCAAGTCGACCTCAAGTCACTTTAGGGTCAAGTGGGGTCAGATTAGCTGACCAAAGTCACTCCCAGGTCTACGTAGTGGGAATGAGGAATTTTATGTTCTTTTGTCACTATCTATAGGCCTATACCTCTAAAGTAGAAAAGTATGTATGTAACTAGATTTGTAGTAGGCTAAACAAAATCGTCTGATCCATTCGACCGATTGTTCCCAACTTTACAAAAATACTTTTTAGAACCTAATAACAAACATAGGGGCCATAGGCAAACGAACCAAAATTCACGGGCAAGCGCCGGTGTCACGAAATAGAGTAGGCCTACATCCCGTATTAATTGTATCTCCCAAATTAAAAAAGTCGAAAAAACCGCGTGTATTTTTTTGCAAATTAATTTTCATCTGCTTTGTTTTGAACAATGACACTAACAGGTATGTTTTTTCCTACTAGATAATTTGTTTTCCCTGATTTTAGAGCACTTAAAACATTTGAAACACTTAAGAACACTCAGAGTCTCTAAATAAATTCGAGTTGCCTCTATCTGAGCATTGCTTAGGACACCTAAAACAATTAGAGTCACTTTAAATTTTGATTGCAGCATAATTTTTTTATTATGCGCATTTTTCAAAAAAGGGGATAGAATGGTTTATCCCCCCGAATAGTATAGACCGGTTAATTCCATCTGGGGGATAGATTAATTTATCCTCCCGGATAGCTTTCAGGGGGATACTCCGTTTCGTGCCACCGGCCACCCGGATCGCTGGCGATCCCGCCCCGCAGAGGCGGGTGGGAGCTGGGTTGGGACGGAAAACCTAAATTTCACGTGCATCGCCGCGCGTGCACCCCAGGGTGGGACCGGGTTGGGCCCGATGGAAGAAGGAGGGTTGAGAAGGCTTGAATGGGAGCGGGGGACGAAAAACCGAAGGAAATGTTTGAGTGTTATATTTGCTTATCAAGTCTAAACCGTGACCACCGAGACCAGGCTGTGACACGTCAGCACGTTGTCACCAATTAACTAATAAGATCTATAATGAGTTGTGTTCGTTGCAGACTTGCAGTAATTCCGTGAATATTGTTTCCCACAATGGCAAATTCTATGGTATTTGAAAGAAATTCTTTGCTTCTTTCGCGAAAAGTAAAACTTCTTAATATGGTGACTGCATGCATGGTGAGTTTATGGTGTCCACTGCCCATTAAGCAGGCCCAATTCATGTTAACAACAGGACCTAATATTATATAGAGCTCAACTGGCTTTCCTAATTAGTTGCATGTGATCATTAAAATAGGCCTAAATAACAACCTTGCGTTACAAAGCGACTCCCTGTAACATATTAAGTATTTCTTCTGCAAAAAAGAGTTGAAAAGCATCTTCACTCTCATAAATGTTGACTACTCTCATAAATATTGACCCAGTTCAACAGAGTCCTCTACATGTCAGAAAATATCGCCGACTGTGCTGATAGCAGCAAACCGACGTACACATAAATGCAATCTAGCAGCATGCACAGAGAGGGAGAGAGGGAGATAGTTAGGTACTTTGATGTGTGCCTGTTGAAATTGCCTGCCATCGAAAAGTGTCAGTCGAAACATGGCTAATGGATGGGGGAGGGGGGGTGATGCTAACCATTATCTTCGTAATGGAATGGCTTCGTACAACAGACACTTTATACTGAATAACCATTGTAGCCTATTTGTAGGTATACTGAATAGACACTGTAGCCTATTTGTAGGTACATACTGAATAGCCATTATAGGTATATACTGAATAACCATTGTAGGTATATACTGAATAGTCATTGTAGGCATATACTGAATAGACATTGTAGGTATAATTATATATACTGAATAGCCATTGTAGGTATATACTGAATAGCCATTTTAGGTATATATACTGAATAGCCATTTTAGGTATATATATACTGAATAATAGCCATTGTAAGTATATACTGAATCACCATTGTATATATAGATATATACTGAATAGCCATTGTAGGTATATATACTGAATAGCCATTGTAGGTATATATATACTGAATAGCCATTGTAGGCATATACTGAATAGCCATTGTTGGCATATACTGAATAGCCATTGTAGGTATATATACTGAATAGCCATTTTAGGTATAATTATACTGAATAGCCATTGTAAGTATATACTGAATCACCATTGTATAGGTATATACTGAATAGCCATTGTAGGTATATACTGAATAGCCATTGTATAGGAATGTAGGTATATATACTGAATAGACATTTTAGGTATAATTATACTGAATAGCCATTGTATGTATACACTGATCGATGCGAAGCAAAAGAAAAGGAAGAAGGTTAGAGAGTGCGCCATGAAAAAGAAAAACTGGCTGCATGGAAATAAACTCGCATTCTATAGATGCCATTGATTTTTTCACCTGGATTAAAAGCAGCTAATGATCAGAATTAGTTTAGGTGGTGGTCAAAAGTAGAAGATTCATCGTCTTATACCTGACTTATGCGTCTGCTGGTCTTTGAGTTTTCGGTACACCAGTATAGGCCTACCTTACGCGCTTCATTGGAGAAACGTCATGCAGACTCACCTGCATGAAAGGTGCGAAAAGCTGGAGTTGGTTACGTGAAATTATTAATCAATAGAGTTAAAGAACAGCCAGCCTGCAGACAGAGAGACAGACAGACAGACGGATAGACAGACGGATAGACAGACGGATAGACAGACGGATAGACAGACAGACGGATAGACAGACAGACAGACGGATAGACAGACAAACAGACAGACAGACAAACAGATAGACAGGCAGACAGACAGATAGGAGACGTAAAGATAGACATAGGCAGTGGCATATTGTCGGAAAGACAAACATATACGCAAACAAAAGACATCATTCCAGGACATCACCTGTTTGACTTTGCTGCATTGTTTCCGTTGCGTGCTCTTATCCGGGTGCCATCCATGGGTTGCAACTTGCAAACCCACCGCGGAACCTCCTCCTTTATCGTACCTCTGGACTGGCTCAGGCCATCCTAAGGTACCCCGAGGCGGAGTTTATATATCAGCTATGTAGTTATAAAGCACACATACATATATATCACCGTGCACACTATATATAGTCAATGTCTCTTTCAAGCGAAAGTCTCTGAGGAAAGAAAGTGGTTTTCAGAGGGCTGCAGATAGAAAGAGGCTCTTCTGGTGCCATGCAGCTAATAGCGAAAAACGAGTCGATGAATGTAGTGAGCGGATTCCATATGGTACAGGACCAATGAAAACATGAAGTCCTATGTAGTTTGACCATAGGCCTATATATACTTGCGAAACAAGTATAGGCTATAATTTTATATGCTTGAGCCGCTAGACTTAGAGTGTGCCTTTCATAATGAGTCAATGACTGAAGTGCGTGTATGCTTGATGTCGGGAGGAAGGTGAGGACACAAAGATACTTGGAAGCTGTATAGGCCAGAGTATAAGATCGGCAAATTAAATTAAGAACCTGAAGCTGATTTATTTCGATCTGCAGAAGCATATCAAATGAAGTCCGTTGAGCACAAAAGAGGTGAAGGACTATAGCAATGGAGTCAGGCAATTGGTCTGGCGACTTTGCCATGGCAATAACAATAGACTAAATACAATAATATAATATATGAGTATAAGACGAACCTGTTGAAGGTAATCGTAGATTGAGTTGAAGTATATAGGCTACAATTTTGGAACAAACGAAGGCATGGATAATAGAAGAAACCACAGATGAAGCCATAAGGAACCGGATGATTGAGTTCAGAAATGGAGATATAGGAAAGGAAAAGACATCGAAACGAGATATAGAGAAGAGAGATATACGAGAGTGAGAGAGAGAGAGAGAGAGAGAGAGAGAGAGAGAGAGAGAGAGAGAGAGAGAGAGAGAGAGAAGGAGAGAAGGAGAGAGAGAGAGCGAGAGAAGGAGAGAGAAAGAGAGAGAGAGAGAGAGAGAGAGAGAGGAGAGAGAGAGAGAGAGAGAGAGAGAGAGCTAGGCAGAAAGAAAGAGAGAGAGAGGCAGAGAAAGAAAAGGATAGAGCGCGCGAAACAAATAAAAATTGATACTCTAAATAAACTCGAGATCAAAGGAAAGACAGAGAGAGAGAGAGAACGACGGATTGTGGAAAGAGAAGGACTGAGACAGAGAGAAGCAGTGAGAGAGAGAGAGAGAGAGAGAGAGAGAGAGAGAGAGAGAGAGAGAGAGAGAAGAGAAGAGAAGAGAAAGAGAGAAACACAGAGACAGAGACAGAGAGACAGACAGACAGAAGAGAAAGAGAGCTATGGATTGGGGAAAGAAAAGGACATAGACAGACGAAGAGAGAGAGAGAGAGAGAGAGAGAGAGAGAGAGAGAGAGAGAGAGAGAGAGAAAGAGAGAAAGAGAAACACAGAGAGAGAGACAGAGAGAGAGACAGAGAGAGAGAGACAGACTTGCAGAAGAGAAAGAGAGATAAGCACAGAGACAGAGGCAGAGGCAAAGACAGAGACAGACAGAGAGACAGACAAATTGACACAGAAAGGAAGGCACCGGGTGCTCTCTGATTGACAGAACAATAACAGAGGCCACATGAACTGCATCAATAAACAGAGTCGTCAATTGATCGTCGTCCGTGGGAAACACAAGGAATTCAGTCGACGCGGTCAAAATAATTAGATGATGCCATCTGAACCAGACCCCCTCATCCCTACACCCCACCGTCCCTATACTTTCCACCATCGCTATACCTCCGTCCCTCCGTCCTTCCTCCGTCCCACCTCTGCTTCCCTCGCGCAGCATGGAACCTGAAACTTGTTGCGCCGTCCAATTCATTTAACATCTCATGGATTTATCCACGGAAGTCTAGTTACAACCGAATGAACGCTCTACCGCACGTCCTGCCGTCCTTTTTGGCACTGCACGTCCGACCGACCAAAAGATAGACCGAACGTCCGACCGACCGAAAAACCGAATTCCCGACCGACCGAAAGACCGAACGTTGTACCGAAAGACCAAACGCCCTATACCGAAAGACCGAACGTCCGACCGACCGAAGGACCGAACTCCCGACCGACCGAAAGACCGACCGAAAGACCGAACGTTTTACCGAAAGACCAAACGCCCTATACCGAAAGACCAAACGCCCTATACACGGTGTTCCGAAAAAAACCGAACCTCTACTATTGCTGCAATGATTGATGTCTTCTCTTCTTCTTTAGGTTTTCTGCCCAGTGACAGGTCCGAACGTCCAATGTCTCCATATTTCCCGCTGTTGTGCCATGTCTTTAAGTTCTCTGTAGCCCTTTTCCATTATCCCGTCCAGCAGTTTCTGTCTTCCTCTGCATCTTTTCCCCTCCAATCTTCCTTCAATTATTTCTTTCTGTAGTGAGTTTCCTCGCAGCAAATGTCCTACCCAATTCTTTTGTCTTGACTTTATTACCTCTAGCAGAGATCTTTTCTCTTCTACCATCGTCAGCACTTCCTCGTTCGTAACATGCCTTGTCCAACTAATTTTCTCCATCTTTCTCCATACCCACATTTCAAACGCTTCCAACCGCTTGGTGTCTTCCTTTCTCATTGTCCATGTCTCTGCGCCATATAACGTCACACTCCATATCAATGTTTTGACCATTCTTTTCTTAAGATTCCTATTTAGCTCTCCTCTTAGCAATTCTTTCCGTTTTAAGAATGCCTCTTTACCCATTGCTATCCTTCTCTTTATCTCTTTATGACATTTGGCGTCGCTTGATATTATAGGCTTCCCAAGTAGCAGAATTCCTTCACCTGCTCAATTTCCTCTCCATTTATTTTGATACATATAGTTGTTTCCTTGTCCTTACTGATCTTCATAACTTTTGTCTTTTTGATTGATGTAAAAGTAGGAATTTCGAAATGAAATTTTACAGGCTTATAGACAATTTATATTTACACATCATGGCCAGATTTCATCAGAATATTTCAAACAGAACAAAAGTTATATCACTTAGTGAGGCCACCCACAGTTTTTTTACGATTCAAAAACACGACGCAAAATTGACGACTAAATTGACGACTAATTTGTTAACTCCAATGCGCCCATCAATTCTCTTACCGCTCTTGGTTTTGGTTTCAGGTTGTGATATTTCTTCAGCATAGCTCTCCGCAATTGATTATCAATTCATCGGGTTCAAATCCGAAGATTTAGGGCCATTGGCTTCAAGGCCGTAGCTAGGGGGGTGTTTTGGGTGTTTGAACACCCCCCGAAATAAAAAATGGAAAAAATAAAAGAATGCATTTACTAGCACATGATGTAAAAACCATGAACTAAAACTATAAAAACACCCCCCGAAATTAAAAATGTAAAAAATTGAATGATTTGGTGATATTTTTTGAAGATTTCAAACGGATGACTAAAAAGTCGTCAGTTTTTTCGAACGGGAAATTGAAAAGACACCCCCAAAAATAAATTCCTGGCTACGGCCTTGATTGGCTTTCTCAATGAAACCAGAACAATCGAGCCGATCTCCTTTCATTCACGGCAAATCTCTTGACTCTCAGCTCAACTCTTAATTTTTGCTCTCACTGTTTATGAGAGTAGACGTTGCTCATAGGATCTTGCTCAAGAGGTGTCTGAATACACATTTAGTCTGTCATTGACACCGTGGCCATTTTCTTTTTTTAAAATTTGAATTGCATTGATTTATAACAAAATTAATAATCTGACAGAACCCTTATTTATACCAACTTGATTGTCATCTTGCTAAGTGACTTCTCAGTGACGAGCAGTTACGCTGGTACCCTGTTTCTTTTTTAAATAGTAATAATAATGATCAACTGGCAAAATGAAGGCTATTTTATAACAATTATTTGAGATGAGACGTAATAAAATCGTGTGTTTGCTACTTTTTGCTGCGTTACGTCTTTGAATCGTCAAAAAACGGTGGGGGCCTCACTAAAAGTGATATAACTTTTGTTCTGCTTGAAATATTCTGATGAAATCTGGCCATGATGTGTAAATATAAATTGTCTATAAGCCTGTAAAATTTCATTTCGAAATTCCTACTTTTACATCAATCATTGCAGCAATAGTAGAGGTTCGGTTTTTTTCGGAACACCGTGTATATATATACCGAAAGACCGAATCCCCGACCGACCGAAAGACCGAAATATATATTCCTCGAGGGATATATGGAAGTGTATATATATACCGAAGTGTACGGGTATATATATACCGAAAGACCGGACGTTGCACCGAAAGACCAAACGCCCTATACCGAAAGACCAAACGTTCAACCGACTGAAAGACCGACCGAAAGACCAAACGCCCTATATATATACCGAAAGACCGAGCGTCCGACCGACCGAAAGACCGAATGTTGTACCGAAAGACCGAACGTTCAACCGACTGAAGGACCGACCGAACTTAAGAACATTCAGCTTTGTCGCAGTATACCTCGGTAAAAAAACGATGAACGAATCATGATTTAGTTATGACTTCATTGTATGCGGCTCGGTCTGATGGTATCCAGCGAGAACAAAAGAGAATATGGCTAAAGAAACAGTCTTCTTATAAGGAGGGGAAAGAACAATCATGGAGGGTATGGGAGTTCGTTCGTCTGGAAAGGCATCTAAGACAACGGAGCATATACAACGTTCCATAATTTTATATCCCTCGAGGAACTGGAAAAGTACAACTGTGTATCCATATCCATATCCATGTCCATATCCATATCCATATCCATGTCCATATGCATAACCATATCCATATCCAAATCAATATCTATATTCAATTCCATATCCATTATCCATGCATATCCTGTGCTTCGTGTTATTTTATGGCGTCAGAAGATGAAGTTAGAAGCAATT
>OX457052.1:7322215-7472215 GCA_949752735.1 Lumbricus terrestris
CAGAGAACTACTTGAACTACTGACCAAAGAACCACTTGAATTATTGACCAAAGAACTGCTTGAACTATTGACCAAAGAACCACTTGAATTATTTACCAAAGAACTGCTTGAACTACTGACCAAAGAACTACTTGAATTATTGACCAAAGAACTACTTGAACTACTGACCAAAGAACTACACGAACTACTGACCAAAGAACTACTTGAATTATTGACCAGAGAACTACTTGAACTACTGACCAAAGAACCATTTGAATTATTGACCGAAGAACTGCTTGAACTACTGACCAAAGAACTACTTGAATTATTGACCAAAGAACTACACGAACTACTGACCAAAAAACACTTGAATTATTGACCAAAGAACTACACGAACTACTGACCAAAGAACTGCTGGAACTACTGACCAAAGAACTACTTGAATTATTGACCAAAGAACTACTTGAACTACTGACCAAAGAACTACACGAACTACTGACCAAAGAACCACTTGAATGATTGACCAAAGAACTGCTTGAACTACTGACCAAAGAACCACTTGAATTATTGACCAAAGAACTGCTTGAACTACTGACCAAAGAACCACTTGAATTATTGACCAAAGAACTGCTTGAACTACTGACCAAAGAACTACTTGAATTATTGACCAAAGAACTACACGAACTACTGACCAAAGAACTACTTGAGCTACTGACCACAGAACTGCTTGAACTACTGACCAAAGAACTGCTTGAACTACTGACCAAAGAACTACTTGAATTATTGACCAAAGAAATACTTGAACTACTGACCAAAGAACTACTTGAATTATTGACCAAAGAACTACTTGAACTACTGACCAAAGAACTACACGAACTACTGACCAAAGAACTACTTGAATTATTGACCAGAGAACTACTTGAACTACTGACCAAAGAACCACTTGAATTATTGACCAAAGAACTGCTTGAACTACTGGCCAAAGAACTGCTTGAACTACTGACCAAAGAACTACACGAACCATTGAACTATACGCGAATATGTTTGTCCAATCGATTAGAATCTAAGCCGTTTGAACGAGAGTAAACGGAAAGGCAGACGAGAAAATTCGAACCAGACAGCCATCATCAATGCAAATTAATTTCTATGAGACACAGAGAGATAGAGATAGAGACAGAGACAGAGACAGAGACAGAGACAGAGAGCGAGAGAGAGCGAGAGAGAGCGAGAGAGAGAGAGAGAGAGAGAGAGAGAGAGAGAGAGAGAGAGAGAGAGAGAGAGAGAGAGACAGAGACAGAGAGAGAGAGAGACAGAGACAGAGACAGAGACAGAGTCAGAGACAGAGACAGAGACAGAGAGAGAGAGCGAGAGAGAGAGAGAGAGAGAGAGAGAGAGAGAGAGAGAGAGAGAGAGAGAGACAGAGACAGAGACAGAGACAGAGACAGAGACAGAGACAGAGAGACAGAGACAGAGACAGAGACAGACAGAGACAGAGACAGACAGACAGAGATAGAGACAGAGACAGAGAGAGAGACAGAGACAGAGAGAGAGAGACAGAGAGAGGAGACAGAACGGCGCAGACCTGCATCAGCGATCATTGATCATGTCTAATAACCTGTTTTCATTGTGTAAGCTTAACAGTGGAATGCTTTTGCTCTGGGCTTCGTCAAAGGTTTCATTCGAGACGTAAGGTTTGAATATGATTCCGCACTGGGCGCCTCTCATCCATAACACCGCGAACAGAAAGACTTCTTCTGTATGCATGAAAGTCGATGCTTAACCAATACTTTGGAGCACTGCAAATCTAGGTATACGCACTCGTAAACAACACTTCGTCTGTATTCAATAATAGAACAGAGGAGACTATAGAATAAGCAGATGAATGAGAAATGGAGAAGTAAGATGAATTTCGAGTTATTCGATGAGAAAGACGAGAGGACATAAAAATGAAAAAGAATTGGATGGATAAGGCTTATACGAGAGTGGGACGAGAGTTAGACGAGAAAAGCATGATGACAGGTTAATAAAATCATCTGTCAGCGTGTCAATCCATCTGCCTCAAGACAATGTCTGAGAGTAGGCGTCGGTCCGTCTGTATGTCTATATTTGTATATAGCTATTCTTTACTCCTTGTGTATTAATATATTAAGTAATTAATTAATTCATTCATTTATCCAATCATTCATACTTTCATGCTGCAAGCGTTCATTCATTCATTCATTCATTCATTCATTCATTCATTCATTCATTCATACATTCATCCATTCATTCATTCATTACTTCATTCATTCGTCCATGCTGTATGCATTCATTCATTCATTCATCCACTCATGCTGCATTCATTAATTAATTCATGATCATGCATTCATTCATTCATTCATTCATTTATGCTGCATGCATTCATTTACTCACTCATTAATTTATTTACTCATTCATTAATTTATTTGCTCATTCATTAATTTATTTACTCATTCATTCATTCATTCATTCGCTAATTCATTCACATTCACGCGTTCGTTCATTCATTCATGTTGCATGCATTCATTTACTCATTCATTCATTTATTTACTCATTCATTCATTCATTCGCACATTCATTCATTCATTCATTCATTCATTCATTCATTCACGTTCATTCATTCATTCATCCATTCATTAATTCATTCATTTATTCATTCATTCATTCATTCATGCATGCATACACATGGATACATTCATTAATTCGTTCATTCATTCAAGTATGTGGCTGCCCATCTTGCCAATGCTTGTCTAACAGTCCGACTACGTTGTGTCTGTTTACAACATGTCTTTCTGTTTGCCTGCAGCTCGACTTCCCTAGACTATAAACAAATAGAACGCAATTAAAATCCAATGAAATGCCTGTTGGCTTGACATTCATTCTTGCATGTCTGAGACGATCACTGTCACCTGTTGTATGCAGATGCCGTGTCTGACACAGTATAGACAAAGAATTCGCATAACTAGTCGGCTGGATGTAATATATTTTGCGAATGACAAACACATCATTTGCCTTTCATTATCGCTGGTCAACCATGGCCGGTGTCACGAAAATAGAGTATCCCCGTATTAATCGTATTCCCCCCACCCAATTGAAGAGCAGTCGAAATAAGCCAGTTCCGCGTGTATTTATTTTTTTGCAAATTAATTTCCATCTGCTTTGTTTTGAACATGACACTAACTGGCATGCTTATTCCTACTAGCTATTTTTTGCTTTGGCTTTAAAGCACTTGGAACATTTAAAACACTTAATAACAGTCAGGGTCACTAAATAAATTCGAGTTGCCTTTCTCTGAACATTACTTAGGACTCTTAAAACAATTAGAGTCACTTAAAATTTTTATTAAGCATAAAGTGTTCAATTATACGCATTTTTCAATAAAGTAGATAGAATGGTTTATACCCCCGGATAGTCTAGACCGGTTAAATCCATCCGGGGGATAGATTAATTCATCCACCGGATAGCTTTAAGGGAGGATAGAATATAGGCTAACGTGACACCGGCTTTAGATGATATCTGATGTCTGAAAGCATTGCTCCTTTATTCATTCATTCTTTGATCACGAGGAATTTCATCAGTCTTGTTGTCAAGTCCTGAAACCTCAAGACTAAGACCTTTGTCTCAAGCCCAAGACTTTGAAAAATAGTGATAGGCCTACACATAAGTACAGAGTGGGCCAGCATAAATGCACCGACTTTGAATACGTATAACTCAGACAATTTTTGCAATTTATCTTAAAGTATAAAACTCAAAGTTTGTCCTTCTGTGTGTGGGATGCACCAATTTTGCCCGGAGGCCTACTCGGAAATTACAGCGATTCGTTTAAAAAAAATTTTTGCAATCGATTCTTACCCACATTTGGAGTTAAACGCCACTATTTTCGGCTGCCAATTCACTTTATAAGTCCCGAGATGTCAACATTTAAACTTGCACGCGATAAGCGATTCAAAATCCATTCACGTTGATCGCCTCCACAAGGCCTCCATTGACTACCAGAGAACTACAGCCAATGGCATGACGGTTTGAGGTCACGTGATATTTACTTCTATCGACAATATTTGCGAGGATTATTCTCGGCTTTTTTCTTCTGATCCACACGAGAAAATCATAAAGATCGCCATCCAAAAATCTTTCCATATTTTAAATTTCGCTGTTATAAAAACGATATATTAGACACGGCATAATTATGTTCACTAAACTCATGACGTCATTATTTTGAGCTCAAATCTTAACGTCACATCTCGCCAAACCGCGTAGCAAAAATGTTGTGGACGTAAATAATGCGAATATAACTGCAAATAATCGGAATAAAAAAGCGTAGATTTAAAAAACTTCCTTTATCTAAGTGGCAAAGAACAATTTATGAAAAAAGCACGTTGCGCTGAATGGTAGTATCTTTTCAGAAAAAGTCGTTTTTCTCAGTTACGTGTCGAATGGACTTAACGGGTTTTGCTCTTCGATTATCGACCAGACCTGTACACCTAGCGGAGAGGTTCGTTACTTCTCCTTAACGCGGGGGTCGATGGAAGGCGGGGTCAGAATGGTGAAGTCGGAACGGGGTCAGGCGTGGCTGGGGACAAAAACTTATATTTCCCGGGCAACGCCGGGTTATTCAGCTAGTTTCTAATAAATGCGCCAAATTAAAGCTATTTCACTCTAGTATCAGCCTACAAAAATCGAACTGATACTGTTTTAAAATTTTAATGCAATCTTTGGAACAGCCCCAGCAACCATATTTTGTTGCTATAAGTGACGCAAACGATGCTCGAGTTTTGACCAGCATTTTGTGAACTGAGAAAGGATTTAATTCGTTTCAAATGATTATAGACTTTCCGAACAGATGATGGATCAAAATTACTTTGAATCGTCTGATACAGTGGTGTAGTGGGGCGAGAACGCGGGGGAACGCCGTTCCCGCACTTTTTTTCAGGGAGGGAACGCGATCCCTCACTATTTTGCAGCATTTCTGCTGAAATAAATGAACAAAGAAGACTTCAAGACTCACAGTTTCAACTGCTTATTTACTGGAGCCTTTCGCAGTTTCGCAGATATATTTATATATATACTAGCTGAATAACCCGGCGTTGCCCGGGAAATATAAGTTTTTGTCCCCAGCCACGCCTGACCCAGTTCCGACTTCACCATTCTGACCCCGCCTTCCATCGACCCCCGCGTTAAGGAGAAGTAACGAACCTCTCCGCTAGGTGTACAGGTCTGGTCGATAATCGAAGAGCAAAACCCGTTAAGTCCATTCGACACGTAACTGAGAAAAACGACTTTTTCTGAAAAGATACTACCATTCAGCGCAACGTGCTTTTTTCATAAATTGTTCTTTGCCACTTAGATAAAGGAAGTTTTTTAAATCTACGCTTTTTTATTCCGATTATTTGCAGTTATATTCGCATTATTTACGTCCACAACATTTTTGCTACGCGGTTTGGCGAGATGTGACGTTAAGATTTGAGCTCAAAATAATGACGTCATGAGTTTAGTGAACATAATTATGCCGTGTCTAATATATCGTTTTTATAACAGCGAAATTTAAAATATGGAAAGATTTTTGGATGGCGATCTTTATGATTTTCTCGTGTGGATCAGAAGAAAAAAGCCGAGAATAATCCTCGCAAATATTGTCGATAGAAGTAAATATCACGTGACCTCAAACCGTCATGCCATTGGCTGTAGTTCTCTGGTAGTCAATGGAGGCCTTGTGGAGGCGATCAACGTGAATGGATTTTGAATCGCTTATCACGTGCAAGTTTAAATGTTGACATCTCGGGACTTATAAAGTGAATTGGCAGCCGAAAATAGTGGCGTTTAACTCCAAATGTGGGTAAGAATCGATTGCAAATTTTTTTTTAAACGAATCGCTGTAATTTCCGAGTAGGCCTCCGGGCAAAATTGGTGCATCCCACACACAGAAGGACAAACTTTGAGTTTTATACTTTAAGATGTGTTGGCTTTATACTAAATAAAAAGTGCAATCTTGCAAGAATTTTGCATAGTGTGAGCGATGCTATTTTTGAAACTGTTGAATGTAAAAAATAACCCAAAAAATTAATAAAATTTATATAATTATGTAAATTTATACATAGGAATTTGTTATTTGTAACAAAATTCTTGCAAGGTTGCGCTTTTTGCTACAGTTGCTACTTCAATTTCCAGGCGTTCCCCCACTTCATTTTTTAGGACTACGCCACTGGTCTGATACGAGAAACTGGTGAAACAGGAACTTCGAGTCGTAAACGCGGAATTCGGTAGGCTACACACGTCGCGCACGCCAGCTATAACATTGCTTTTGTGTCAAAGACTCAGAGTTAACTTACCATGAAGACGATAACTCAGGTAAAAAGCTAATCTCTCCGGGAAATTCAGCGCGAAACAGGCATCTATAGAAGCACCGTAAGTCGTATTGCAAAAGTCAAAGATGATTTGAAGTGAAAGATATTTGGTTGACTTGAAGTCCAACAGCTCTCCGACATGCACTGACGCAAAGACTCGGCTTGCATCATGAAAGCGTCTGAGCAGCACATGACTGTTGACAAAATTGAAACGACATGGTTTAACGATTGAAGGAGTTTGTACCGCGAGTATCCATCCATGGCACAGACTCCTACAAACACCCAAAATGGTCGTTTCTATGCTCGTGTTGACAAAACACGATTATGTAAAATATCCCGGGAAACGATGCCACATTGCGTCACTAATAACAAAATAAGGTAGCTATAGTAGGGTTGTTTCAAACAGAGTATTAAAACTTAAACTAAGACATAAAGTAGTGCTAGTCTCTTTTAGGGCTGATACAGTGATACTAGAGTAAAATGTCTTCAATCTGACACATTACGTAAAAGTAAATTACAAATATTGGCTAAGTTATAAGCAATAAAAGTCGATGCATTTATGCTGGCCCACCCTGTACATTAGGGTGGTTCAAAAAAATAAAATTCAAGCTAGATACCAAGACACCCTCTCAATTTGTTAGACCTGTCAATAGTATTATTGACACCAAATTTCAACTTCCTAGTCCAACTGGAAGATTGTGCTCAACGACATAGAAATATTACCATATAGTTGTATTGGATAGAAATCTTGATTCATTGTAGCTTGATCAAAAACCTCAACCATTGTCGTGTAGATGACCTTGAAATAGTTTCTGTTGTGCTATTATACTTACCGCAGTCAAGACTAGACTGCTGTTTAGCCATCAATTGACAAATGTGCTTGATAGCAATGACATATTATACGCTGATCTGATCATGAAGTATTGAGATTGTTGGTGTCAATCACTGCGCAGCAGCGCTTGTGTGCGATCTTTTGTCCAGTCACTTTCACGGAATACCATTCACATGGAGTGCTTACGATGACCAGGATGGAGCATGCTGAAGCTGTAAGATCTGAATTTGTACCCATTTGCAGCACACTGGATATGTTGACCGCCTGTCAGTGCTAGTTTCAGATGATGGTGTGGATAAACTCTTTATTGTGCGCAACTTTCCTTCTATGCAGGATATCATTTAAATCCAAGGTCTTTCATTATCGTCTGAACTTAATATGAAGACTCACTGATAATGTCCAAGCCTTGATCTTTGATAAAACACATGTCAACACCGGGTGTTTTGGAGGAGTATAAGTTTTTCAAGAAGACATAATAGGTAACAAGTTTCTGTGGCTGGCCTGCTGTCGTCATTGGGATGGAGTTGATTCTAGGGAAAATCTCCATTTGTGTTGTGGTCCATCTAATTCAAAATATAATCCAATATATAAGAGATTTAAGAATGTGTGGGATGGTGTAACACGTGACAACATCCGAGTTCTATAAGTCGTATCCATTACTGAAGCCTCCCATGAGAGATCATTCGGTTTTCTCAAGTAGTCTGCTGAAAATAAAGTCAGTTTAAGAGATGACTACCAAGAAATCATTGAGGTGTCAATGGCTGTCCTTGGAAGTCAGCCCTAAACAAGAAACTGGATAGCCCAATTTACCATACATGTTGATTGGCCAGGTTACTGTATGCCATCAAAACATACAACGTGACGTATTCAATCTAAGAAAGGAGGAAGAAACTCAGATTCATCCATTTGTGTGATTTGGTTCCCTTCTCTCAAAGGCATGGGCAAAAACCTCCTCTTGCTGCTGAAACTCCAGGACAAGATCGGTAAATTTTGATTCATCTAGGAAATAATTATGATTCAGGTGACTACTATCTATAGGAGATCAGCGTTGCTGCCATGAATGTCCTAGAAAATCACTAGTACACTCATAGGCGTAGGGGACATTTCAGCAGTGGGGGGGCAAAAATTTTACTTTTGCCCGAAAAATTAAACCCGGAATAATTGACGTCGTGCACACATAGCCATCTCTGTTCTTGCACACACACCCGGGGACATGAGGCAATTACACCGGGACCCGGCCATATTATGGGGACCAGGCTGGGTAATTTTAGGCATATATGCAAATTTATTATGTAGCCTATGTATTATAAATTCCTGACGCTTAACCAGTTCAAACTTCACACGAGCAACTTATTAAATTCATAATTGTACATTGTTTGTATTGTATCTAATCATCTACAAAGAGCCTCTAGTAGGGTGAACCGTTCAGAGGCGCTTCTAGTGCGCAAAGCTGCGCTCGAAGAGGCAGGTTTTAAGATGAGAGGATGAAGAAGAGAGACTGCCACAGAAAGTGTATAGGCCTAGAGCTAACGCAAGTAGAAAGCTCATTTCAAAAAGAAGGACCAATTGAAGCAAATGATCAAGACTGAGACATTGCAGTTCTAGAAGGCGGAAGCAAGAGTCAAGTCTGTTGGATGAACGAAGTGGACGGTTGGAGGAAGCTGAGTGAGGCCTTAGTATAACGTCGGTCAGATGGGCAAAACCCCGCTGAGCCTTGAAGATTAGAGTGAGGATCTTAGGTTGCATGTGAGTACGGAGAGGAAGTCAATGGGTGGAGAAAGAACAGCGAAAGATCCTGAGACACCTTAAATGAAAATAAGAGGAACGTGTGCTTTTGGAAATGTGCTCAGTTAAGGTATTATCCTTCCCGTAATATAAGCTTAAGTGAGTTATCAAGTGGAACACCCTGATCCAGCACTCTTGACAAGAAGGAAACGATTGTAAATTTTCAGAGAGCAGACCAAGATCTGCACGCTCAATGTTGATGATCGCAAGATTATCGTGTTTATTTTGCCTCATGACCAGTAGAAATTTCGATGTCATTCAGATGATTCAGGCAGTGAATTACGTGTTCTGTTGCACCTAGCTTTCATGCTGTGAATTTCCCCAAATGCCACGAATAGGCCTAGTCGCAATTTTCGGTCAAATTTTGGCTCTTGAGTTAGATGCGACTCTAGCCATTATTTACCGTGAATTCAGAACTTTTCGGGAATTTCTGCCATCCATAGTTGTGAGCTAATACCTAACTCGATTCGGGCAAGATTTTCAGGCAAATTTCGGCTCTTGAATTTGTTTCGATTCTCGCCATTATTTACAAAATGCTACCGTTAATTCAGAATTTTTCGGGAATTTCTGCTATCAATGGTTGTGAGTTAATATCTAACTCGATTCGGGCAAGATTTTCGGGCAAATTTCGGCACTTGAATTTGCTGCGATTCTCACCATTAAGCTTAAGCTTATTTATAAAAGGTTACCGTGAATTCAGAACTTTTTCGGGAATTTCTGTTAACCATGGTTGTTGTGAGCTAATATCTAACTCGATTCGGGCAAGATGGAACTGGGAGATGATGTGGTATACTAATGAACGTTGCATTTCAAGAAGTTTGGTTAATATTTTCTAGGGTCTACTTGCCCGAAAAAACAGACTTGCCCGAAATTTGGGGGGGCATTTGCCCCCCCCTGGACCCCCGTCTCCTACGCCTATGAGTACACTGTACCTTTCAGATGAGGCTTAAGGTCTGACACTGCTATGTTTCCAACTGCCTGCTACTGATAAGGTGAAGATACTTACGTAATGACTGCAAATCCTCGGTGAAAGGATGTTGAGGGGTAGTGATGTGGTGCTGAAGGAGAGAGATTGCCTGGGCGACTTTGTAACCCAGTGAACACTGACACTACTGCCACACCTGAAGTTTGGTGATTCTCTTTTTGCACTTACATCTGAGCAATAGATTGAGAATGAGGATTACCAGCAGGGCAGAGACTGAAGGCAGCAATTAAGAGTGGTAAACGACACGGCTGAGAGAAGACAGTGTGAAGTTGTTCGAGGAATTCAACTGACTCATCGCTGATGAAGAAAAAAGCTGTGTTTTCTCCAAGTGGTCAAGGCAAATAAGAAAGTTGCCCTCACTCAATCAATGAAAAAATCTGCTGTTGACACCGTGCTTGCAAACTGCAAGGCCTTCTTGAGTATCAGACTGCATCGGGTGTTGGAGTCATGAAATAAGAACAATTATAGACATTTGTGGATTTAATGATGTTTTTGACATTTTTTGACACTTTCCATATTTAAAACCTACTGAAATTTTCGATTTCAAGCTGACCAACTGTTTAAGTATCACTCATATTGTCATGTTACAGTAATGTTTGATTTATTTCGAAATAAAACTCAATTGTATGGGAATATATGCTCGACACATGTATTTCTACATTAACGCCGATACATTGGCCCATGCAAAGTAACACAGTCATTGAGCACCATCTTCCAGTTGGAATATGAAGCTGAAATTTTGTCTCAGTAATACTATTGATAGGTCTAACAAACGGGGAGGGTGTCTTGGTTTTTAGCTTGAACTTTATTTTTTACCATGTATCTGTGAACCACACTACTGTACATACATACATACGTACGTACGTAGGTAGGTACGTGCGTGCATGCGTGCGTCCGTGCGTGCATGCATGCGTGCGTCCGTGCGTGCGTTTGTGCGTCCGTGCGTGCGTCCGTGCGTGCGTGCATGCATGCATGCATGCATGCATACATACAGTCATACATGCATGTATGCATGCATACATACATACATACATACACACATACATACATACATACATACATACATACATACATACATACATACATACATACATGCATACATTTATTTATTTTTTCCTGAACCAAACAAACATAATACAATTATTTCAGTGAACATAATTGATCGAGTGAGATCTTTCACCACCCTTCACCGCTTGATTGGGTGCCAGGCCAATTAAGGTCTCCGTTTGTAGGGGGGGACTCATGATGATTTCTCCAGCATTCTATAATTCATTGGCTCTTATATATGCAAATCTGATTGCCTGTAGATTTATAAACTCTTACTGATAAATGGAGTAGTCAAACTGTAGCCCATAATTATAGCAAATAAATAATAGAGACCCATAGGCTAGAAATTTAGTTTAAAGCTTCATGATGCGTTAGAATGTTTCAACTGGAATGCGATAAACATAAACAATTCATGAACGAGATTCCACAGTAGCTACGTCTGCCTAAGTGCCTCCTGTAGCTCTTACTGAAACATTTTCTTTATAATATCAAACTCAAAACTCTTCCTTTTGTCGTGATAGAGTCAGGCTGAGCGCTTCTGAATAGTCCCCTGGAGAAGCGCTATATAAATTCTGCAATGAATTATAGACGCCGTATGGAAAATAATGCCAGTAATAGGCTTCCCCGTATGAGCACGATATTAATCAATCTGCTGTTGTCTACATTAAGGTTTGATTGCAATGTACGTCACGGCCCTGTCATGCTGATGGTCGGGGCAAATGGAAATCAGGCCATCAGAAGAATTAAGTGGATAGTTGCACGGCCGGGTTTGATTGCACCGCACAGACTATACCGCCCAGTTCCAGCCCAACTCAGACGCTGTAGTAATACGTGGAGTCGCTAGACGCGTGGGGTAATTTAGGGGCGTGAAAAGCCATTTGGTCGGGCGACGAGAGACGGACGTAGCAACGGAGTCCTGTCATGCGGCATCATTTCGTCGCCGTGTGTGTAAGGTGTTTCTTGTGAAACGAGCCGGAATGGATGAGGCAGAAGTATATAGATAAATGGGAAGGCAAATCGAGAGAGACATAGAGAGACAGAAAGACAGACAGACAGAGACGGAGACGGAGACAGACAAAGAGGGGAGAGAAACAGAGAAAGAGAGAGACAGAAAGACAGAGAATTAAGGCAAGAGGGAGAAACATAGGCAGAGACAGAGAGACAGAGACAGAGACAGAGACAGTGAGAGACATAGCAAGAGAGACACAGGGAGAAACTGGAGACGAGCATAACAGAGACAGACACGGAGACACAAACAGAGAGAGGCAGACACTGTCCAAAGACACAAAGGGAGAGACAGAAACAGAGAGAGAGAGAGAGAGAGAGAGAGAGAGAGAGAGAGAGAGAGAGACAGACAGACAGACAGACAGACAGACAGACAGACAGAGAGACAGAGACAGAGACAGAGAGAGAGAGAGAGAGAGAGAGAGAGAGAGAGAGAAAGAGAAAGAGAAAGAGAAAGAGAAAGAGAGAGATAGTATGTGTGTGTGTGTGTGTGTGTGAGAGAGAGAGAGGGAGAGAGAGAGAGAGAGAGAGACAGAGACAGAGACAAAGACAAAGACAAAGAGTGACGGAGACAGAGACAGACAGACAGACAGACAGAGTGTGAGAGAGAATATAGATGTGACAGAATGACAGAATGAGAGTGATGTCTTGACAGAAGCAAGGTCAAAGAAGTGGAGAGGATGGCGGCAGTATATTATATGGATAAAAAGGGACGACGTAAGAAGCGACTGACTGACTACTTGAGTGATGGAGAGGTGTAAGGCGAAGCAAGAGGAGGAGGAGGACGAGCATGGAGGAGGAGGAGGAGGAGCAGGAGGATTAGGAGGAGGAAGAAGAGGGGGGATGAGGAAGAGGATGAGGAGGAGGAGGAAGAGGGGAACAGGAGGAGGAGGAGGAGGAAGAAGAGGAGGAGGAGAGGAAGAGGAAGAAGAAGAGGAGGAGGAAGAGGAAGAAGAGGAGGAGGAGGAAGAGGAAGAAGAGGAGGAGGAGGAAGAAGAAGAGGAGGAGGAAGAAGAGGAGAAGGAGGAGGAAGAAGAAGAAGAAGAGGAGGAGGAGGAGTAGGAGGAGGAGGAGAAGAAGAAGGAGAATTGCAGACTGAAAAAAATGGGGTGGAGGGGGAACAAGCGTAGCGCTTCCGGGAAGCTTGCCTATCCTGGATCTTGAGACAAGAAGGTGAAGAGTTGGAAGAAAAAGGAAGAGTGTAGACGTGTGAAAGCAAAGAAAGTGTGTGGATGATGTATAGAGTGAGTGCGTATGATATATAGTGAGCGTGGATGATGTATAGAGTGTTGAGGATGAAGAATGTATAGCTGAAGAATGACTGTCTATGATGACTTTTGTCCACAGCCCGATGAGCCATTGCCCTCTGGCTGAGCGCTCTCGACTCAACGCGGTTCCATTAAGACCTGCCATCAGTCATGCCATGACAACAAGAAGAAGCACATGAAGCGTTTGCCAGTGGACTGGAATGCTTTTCATTTACATTGGTTAAACGATGCGTCAAAAGACAGTTTAAAAAAATCTGGGTCAGGGCAGAATTTTAGGGTGGTATGGATAATGGACAATGGACATTGCACAATGCACACCCAATATGATGTATAGAGTGATTGTGGAGGATGAAGAATGTATAGCTGAAGAATGACTCCTCTGCAGTCTGCAATCTGTACTCAAAGCTGCTGTTAGGCTCATTGCCCGTCTTCTTCGATTCTCCCACATTTCTACATTCATGACTGAGCAACTTCAGTGGCTTCCACTTTCGGCCCGTATACAATTTAATGTCCTGATTTTGGTCCTTAAGTCTCAATTGGGTCTTGCTCAGAAGTACATGTATCTGTGTGATCATGTACTTCGCTCCCTTTCTGCCACTTCGCTCTTAGGTCCTCTGATCGGCTTGACCTCTTTGTCCCCCAAGTCAGGACCGCTATGACTCAATCCAGATCATTTGCCTGCATCGGTACCTTCCTATGGAAAGGGCTTCCCCATCAGTTCGCTCTGCCATCCTCTCTGGTTGTGTATCCACGTCTGTCTCGCGTCTAAAAACTTGCCCTTTTCTCGGATTGAACGCACTGGGAGCGCTTCTGAAAGGCTCTTGCTGCGAGAAGCGCTTTATAAATGGTCAGATACAATACAATACAATATGGTAGTTTTATTTTGTGAAGCGGATTTTTTGCCTTCGACGAGGACAACGCACCCTTCTTTCCCATTGTTGAAAATAATATTATAAATTGTTTTGTACTATAAATTGTTTTGTACTTTGGTCATTCGGAAGCCCACCACGCGGAATAGTCATTAGTCACTCGTAGCATCGTTCCAAGGACCAACGAGACGATATACGAGAATGCAGCAAAGAGACAAATCTAAAATTGCGATTGATGGGCGGTGCACATAAATTGGGGCTTTTTGTCTGGAACCCATCTAATCCATTCTCAACTCCTGTCCTGATCTTGCTGATTAACTGTAATTATACGGTTCGGAGCAATGAACTTTTTGTACATTGCTGAAACAGGTTTTTTATCAGACAAATCGGGAACCGATTTCAATCAACCTTGCGTCCAATTCAGTGGACTATTAGCTTGGAGTGTAGGCCTATAACACTAGGTTATATAGGGTAGATTATAAGCCAGATTATAGGCTAAATTCCGATGGATTTAATTGCGAATGATTGGAATGGTTGCCAGGGTAATTTTTAAAATAATATCGAAGATTACCGCTTCACGCATTTCCGATAACTTATTGGATTCCCATATAATTTGTGCTTAATAATTAGGTAATTAGGTGTATAATTATTTAGATTATCTTCAGTGATGGCTTAATGCCAACTGTGAGGCAAGCGGAAATCAATTCAGAGAGGGTGTCTTCAAATGGCCTTGGACCCCTTGGTGTCATGTGCATGGAAACTAAACGGGGTGGGAAACAGTTATAAGCCGTGTGAAGTGCATGGGAAAGACTTACTAAGTCGTGGGATGTGGGAACGTGTTACTAAGTCGTGGAAAGTGGGAACGAGCTACTAAGTCGTGTGAAGTTGGAACGTGTTACTAAGTCGTAGGAAATGGGAAGGATTATAAGTAACTTACTATCAGTACATATATTCATATAGCTGTACGTTTCGCTGGTCCTAGCTCTTGCGGGTATTTAAACTATCTTACACTTATCTAAGAGTCAGGCAGAATTTGCGCTTGTGAAATTGAAATTCAATCGGTTAATTTATTCATTTCAATAGCGCTAAGAATTATAATTGTCAAGTAGGCCTATACGTCCCAGTCCCAATCCAAAAGCAGCTCGCTACATACATGCTGTATGCAGTGGTTAAAGAGGTTTGGGTGAGCAGTCAGAACGCTGGATGAGAGCAGTGGAAACGCTGATGAAGAATTTTATTGAAATGAACGTGTTCTAAAAATTCAATCATGGATGAGCAGTGGAAACGCAAGTCGTGAATTTTGAGAGCAGTGGGAACGCCGTTTCCACGCGTTCCCGTCCACTATAAACCCTGGTTGTATGAATTGTCGTCATCACAATAGGCAATTATTACAAAGCTGCACAAAATTAATGTCTGAACACCGGCGGCCACGTTTTCCACGTTTTCTCACCGACGGAAGAATCATCTTAACAGTCACCGCACGATCGTATAAAAGGCAGCGGCTGTGATCGTAAAAATCTTTTCTGTAATCAGTTGTCCTCGTGTCTTGCACGGTTTTCATCCGTTTGCAGCATTTCAGGCTTTTCAGCAGACCAGATGCTTTCGTTTAAAAATGGACAAAATATACCTACTATAATTAAGAAACTCTTAACATTTGCACAGGCAGTTAACAGCATTAAACATCGCATGCGAGTAGTAGTTAACTGCTAAATTCCCCTGCCTTTTACAAGTTGAAGTCGCTCAAATCCTACATTTTTAGAATTGGCTGAGCTGGGAGCGCCTCAGAGTTGTTCTCTTGAAGAGGCGCTATGTAAATTCTCGAAATGAATGAATGAGCGAAGTATTGAATTGCTGAGGATGCTACATAGATTGTGGCAATTACAAATTTTCAAATTGACATATTTAAAAAAGACCTTAGGCTATAGGCCTACGCGCGTGGGATACATGATTACGATCGGTTCCTTTCCGACATCGTTTAGACTCGAAACTTGACGCTGTAGGCTAAGCACGATGCCACATCCAACTTGGCGCCTTATAAAAAAAATACAGCATGTATGTATATGAACATTTATATAGCGCCTTACAATAACCTCACGAAGGCGCTTAGCATGACTTCTCGTTGACACTTCTCAATAAACCATCCATGCATTGGACACTTCTCAATAAACCATCCATGCATAGGAGGCCTTTGGGAGTAGCGCAACACAGTGCTTCATTATCGCTAACGTACAGCAACTCCCTGTGAGCATAATTAGAAGTGCACGTAGTACATGTACATACATGTAGGTCCTGTGTTTCTTGTTTGAACAGCTGCTTCTGTTTTTTCAACGCTCTCAAACAATAAAAATCTAGCCAACGACATGCGTTAAGCGTCAAGACGGCAACCAGACAGTAATCAGCCACCTCTAAATTCATGTGTCTCCGTAATTCTGCACGCACACGCACACACGCACACACGCGCACACACACACCACGAACGCACGCACGCACACATGTTCGAAGGCTGAATAATAAATATACACATACTCAATGTATACTATACTCTTTATATCTATACATACATAAAATGCTGTGAGATGCCAAAAGGGCGCTATACATGCATGTATGCATGTATGTATGAATATATACATGCACGTGCAATTGTACATAGGGGCCTACATGCATTGCATACATGCATACATACATACGGCCACATAAAAACATACATATGCAGAAATATATGCATACATAGCCTACATATGCAGAATTACATACATACATGTGGGGCGCGGTGGTGCAATGGGTATATTCGTCGCCTTGCAGCCGGAGGGTTGTAGATTCGAATCCACCTCAAGTCGCCGCGTAGGAACATTGGGCAAGTCCTTCACTCGTAATAGCTCAGCGCTTCGCCATGAAACTCCGATGCAGTGTCCGCTCTGCAGTCGTGAGCGTCTCTGAGTAGAGAGCTTGAAACGGCGCTATAAAAGTGCACATACAAACAAACAAACAAACAAGCAAGCATACATCCATCCATCCATCCATCCATCCATCCATCCATCCATCCATGCATCCATGCATCCATGCATCCATGCATACATGCATACATGCATACATGCATACATGCATACATGCATACATGCATACATGCATTCATGCATACATGCATCCATGCATCCATGCATCCATGCATCCATGCATGCATGCATCTCTCAGTACCAACGCACCTTCCTACTTTCAGTCACTACTAACTCCTTACATTCCTCCTCGTTGCTTGCGTTCATCGGGCACAAGTCTTTTATCTGAACCAGTGAACCTCGATGCAAAACAGTTATGGGCTTGCGTGCATTCCATGCCTCTGCACCCAGGGAATGGAATCGGCTTCCGCTCTCTCTTCGGAACTCAATTTCACTTCCTTCCTTCAAAAAGCGGCTAAAAACTTACTACTTCTCCTTGGCTTTCAAGCATTTGGATCTTTAATTGCATCTTCATATGGCGGCTGACTATCCGCGCCTCAGATTCACATTTCGGTGTGACATTGCGCGCGTTACAAATTTATTTAATAATAATAATAATAATAATGCATGCATGCATGCATACATACATACATACATACATACATACATACATACATACATACATACATACATACATACATACATACATACATACACACACACACATACATACATACATACATACATACATACATACATACATACATACATACATACATACATACATACATATGCAGAAATACATTCATACATACATACATGCATACATACACATATATACAAACATGCATGCATAATGCATATGCATAAATAAATACACAAAAATGCTCAAGATACATTTCCAACTCCCATTGAATCGTCCCATTTTGATTGCTAGATGGCCTTGTCAAACGCTGCAGCGACACCCACGCGCAGTCACCAGTAAACACTGAAAATCCACTTATAACGATTGCGTACCATTTATGCATTTAAGATCGACAACTTACGATAAGCAAAATTAATTAACCATTTTTCAATGGGAGTTTTTCTTAATTAAACGGAATCGATTGCATGGCTGTGACTGGTGTGCGCTTGATAACGAAAGTTGAAGGGCAGTGAACCGTATCGGCATAATATGCAATCATGCAGATCGCAGGAAGAGATAATAATTCTGACATTGACAGCAGTCCAACATTTTAGCGTTTTAAATATAGCCTATGTATGTATGTATATTCGTTTAATTCAATAAACAACAGACAGAACGCTATAGGTTTACATCAGCAAAATTAACAGTATGGCTGCTTAAAGCTTGTGGTCAAAATAGTTAGTACATGATTTTGAATAACATTCTTGGGATAACGTTTAACGAGTCTTTATTGGGGTCTTTGGGGAGGATGAAATTGTGAGCCCTTTCTCTAAAGTTAGCCTATAATAATGGATCACGTTGTAGTGGAAAGAGGTTACGGAGGACATGAAGTTCATTTCCCTGAATAGCTTTGAAAAGCACCTTATCAGCCTCTTGCGCTAAAGATTCTGCTGTAAGTGTATCAGGATGTAAGTAGCCATATATTAATGTAAATGTATGCCTACTCGATTTTATATAGCGACCGTCGATGGCCCTGCAGGCCCTGCTCATTTTCCACTGTTGATCGGGTGAAATACTTCACCACTGCTGCAGTTTGAATGGACGCCACGCCAAAAAAAATATAACTGAGGTGGGGAGTTGGACCATTATCCACTTGGAATTGGAGTGTGAAAACAGATTTTACTATGGGGCTCTAAGAAAGATGGGGGTTGAAACCTCCCATTCCCTCCCCGGACAATTTTCACCCTGGGAATGGCCACATTCTGGAAGCGAACCACAGTCCGCATGTATACACTACATGTGCTTTTCTCCGCTTACTAATATATCTTACTCTGTCCAATGTCCATGTCTCCTTGCGACCATCTTTTATCACTCCTGGGGTTGGCCGCAGATTGTGATATTTCTCCGGCATAGCTCTCCACACTTGATAATTAATCTATCGGGTAAAAATCCGGAGATTATAGGGCAATTGGTTCTTTTCAATGACACCAGTACAATAATATTGACGTTGAGCCGATCTCCTTTCATCAACGGGATATTTTTTAACTCTCAATTTAACTCTTAATTTCTCCGCTCTCACTGTACATCAGGGACTGCATGTGGTGATTAGGCCTATAGTTTAAACTTCAAGACCATGCTCATGAAGTAGGCTATCTGAATACACATTTTGTCTGTAATTGAAGCCCTGACTATTTTAATTTCTCATATATTTCAATTTAATTATGTTAATAGCAAAATTTTAATCTGAGACACTATTTATTTGCAACTTCATAAGTTCAAAGCATGATGTAGGAAATACAATGGTGACCGCACTCACGCCTCGAATTTGGCTAATTTAATTACATTCGCCAGATGGCAGAGGTGGCGCTCCGAGTGCCGCTTTATCCATGGCACGTATAGTAAACGCGTGTGTGCTCATACGTTTTTGACATAATTTGGAAGTGCGATTAGTGGGAAAATATTAATTCTCTGATACTCCTTTACCCAATTTGGACTAGTATCTTATCCCTAAGCCAGTATCCAATTTGCACTGTACCATATACACGAAACAGTACAGCCACAGACTGCAGCACAGACTGCCGCATTCAGAATCCCACCTTCACCGTATTAAATGCAGGCTCATTAGAAATCTACCAGTCCTGAGCAGTACAGAAATTTAAGCAGAGTTCCACTACAATCCAATTCCAGCACAAAACAGTACAACACAGTACCAATCAGTACAACACAGTACCAATATATGCTGTACAATGAGTACAGACTAGCCTACAGTTAATTATTGTATTAGTCTACTATCACAGTATGGCTACAATACTGGAAATTGTGGATGTAGATTAAGCCTACACGTACAGCTACCGTCTGTCTGTCCGTGTCTGTCTGTGTGTCAAAGACTGCCTGTTCATGTCAGTCTACATGTCTTTTTGTGTATGTCTATATCTGTCTGCCTATGTCTCTCTGTTTCTGTCTTATGCATAGAATCTGTATATATGTCTGTTTGTGCCTTTCTATATCTCACCCTGACTATGTCTGTCTATGTCGCCTGCCTATGTACGTCTGTCTGTATGCCATTGTCTACCTGTCTCTGTCTGTGTCTATCTGCCTATGTCTATGTATGCTTATCTGTCTATGTCTGTATGTGTCTGTTTGTGTCTGTCTAAACCTGCCTGTCTGTGACTCTGCCTGCCCATGTCTGTCGGCATATGTCTGTAGAGGTCTGTGTCTGCCTATGTGTGTCTATGCATGTTTGTCTATTAATTTTGTCTTTATATGTCTATCTTATATCTCTATAAATAAAGAGAAGATTTTGTCTGTCTGTCTGTCTGTCTGTCTGTCTGTCTGTCTGTCTGTCTGTCTGTCTGTCTGTGTGTTTAACCGGAATGCATTTCAACAGTTTTTGAGTTTTTCACTCCAAACCTTCACTACTGTATTCGTCTCGGCATCGGACGCGTAGTCAAGGGGTTCGCAAATCTCTGTCACCATGGGGCCAGGGTGGTGGGGCAAAGACCCTCATTTTCCCTGTTGGCCTTTGCCCTCACAGGCTTATGACAGATCTTTTCTTTCGGGGTCCCACACATGTACGTATAAAAGCAGAGGTTGACACCGTTTTACAGGTGTTTAAGGCCAGCGCTTTTGCCAGTCCGAATTTCATGGGTAGCGTACCGGTGGAGGTCGGAGTGTGGTGGGGTCAAGGAGGGAGGAAGGAGGGGCGGTGGGATAGGGGGGTGGGGTGGGGGCGGAGTGTAGTGTTGAAGTGGAGTCGTGGGGTGGGGTGGATGGGGGTGGAGGGGTGGGAGGCGTGGGGTGGGGTGGTCGGATGGGGGACGGTGTGGAGTGTTAGGGTGGGGTTGTGGGTGGGGAGTGGGGGTAGAGTGGGTGGGGGTGGGATTGTGGCCGGAGCGGGTCGAATCCTAATTTCCCGGGCAACGGCGGGTACCCCAGCTAGCTTATATGTATGTGTGTGTGTGTGTGTGTGTTTGTATGTCTAACGTTCATGTTTGTCTGCGTTTATCTTGGCCTGTGTACGTCTGTTTGCGTTTGTCTGTCTGTGTTCCTCTGTTTGTCTGTGTTTGTCTATCTGTCTGTAAGTAGCAATAGTTACACACACAAACACACACCCATATACGTCCATATACAAACACATACGCTCACACATACATAAACATACATGCACACACAACCACACATACGTAGACACATACAGACACATACAAACACAGACACGTATACACACATATGCACACCCATGCACACATATGCACGTATACATACACTCACACTGCACACATGCACGCACACCTACACATGCACACACACATACGGTCACACATACACACATGCATACACGCATACATATACACGCATGCAAACACTCACACAGACCCACACACTCAGACACACGCGCACGCACACAAGAAGATCGAACAATTCGGCGTGAAAATCCAGTGCAGTGCCCGTGCTGTAGTCGGGAGCGCCTCTGAGTAGCGATATTGAAGTGACGCTTTAGAAATGAAAAAAAGTAAAATAAAATGAATAACAAAAAATATCGCATAGCCCACATCATTTAATACGATTTCAAAGCATTGTCCGTATAAACCTGAAGCAAACACCGCCGATGCGCACACGGTGAGACTCTAGCGCCACCATCGACAGAAAAAGATTCCAGCCAAAATCAATACACACGATAGATAGGAAGTGCGGTCACCATCGTATTTCCTACATCATGGTTCAAAGTCATCTTGCAAAATGATGTCACTGCATGTGATGTGCAACTAGGCCTACTTTGCAAATGTTTCTTTCTAAATAGTAACACTAATGATTATCTGTCATTATCAAGTTAATTTGATAACAATTATTTGAGATGCGACTTACTAAAATCGATTTTTCGTACATTTGTTGCGCTACTTTTGGATCGTCAAAAGAGTGGGTGGGCACACTAAAAGTTATATAATTTTTTGTTCCTTTCCAGATATTTTGATGAAACTTGGCTATTTTACGTAGATATGAATTAGGTCTACCTTTAAACCCGTAAACGTGATTTTGAAAATTATTATTTTTGGACAAGATATTGGCAAAAAACCGCAGAGGATTACTTTTTTGCCCCCAGTATATATAATTATATATAGCCATATAATATAATAACTATATGCATATATATAATTATATATCATATAATTATATAGCCTATAGGCCTACAGTGGTCTGCACAGACTGCACGCAATTTGGTTGCGACTTTGAAGTTTCCTATTGTCGCACTTCATGACTTCTTCGAAGGGCTGAGACGCCGCTACGCACTCAGCCACCTTGGGTGTGCTGTAGGCCTACCACTCCGTACTCATGGCCAAAAAATGAGAGAGGGAATTGGGGGTGTCTGTGAGGATGGTGGTAGACTCGCAGTGGGATAAATCGACTGCCAACGGCATTCTTCTCAACAGAAAACAACACCGCTGATCAATGTCTGCCTTCAGAGTTGCTCAGGTCGTTCGCACGTGATAAACATCTCTGGTGGTCGCAGTGGTGTGTGCGGCAGCTACTATGGCGTATATATCATGGTGTATGCAGGGCCGGATTAGGGCATGTTCAACATGTTCGACCGAACAGGGGCCCCCACACTTTAGGGGGCCCCTCAAATGCGGGGGGAAAATTTTTCCGAAGATTTTTTAAAAGATTTTTAGCAAATTTCAACCAAACGACTAAAAAAGGGTCAACTTTTTTGGAGGGAAGCAATCGGTATATTCTAGGGAAAAAAATGCCATCAGAATTTTCGGCCGACGATCCAATAAATTTCCCGAACAGGGCTCCACATTTCTTAATCCGGCCCTGGGTGTATGCCCCGTGTTTAGTTTAGTATCCCTGCATTTGGGGGAGGGGTTCAGGTTTAGGGGGGGGGGCGAGAAAATGGCCGTTTTGAGCCGGCGGTAACTACTGAGATAGACATCAAAGACACCGACGATCTTTTTATAATTCTGTACTTAAAGTACGTTTCCATGCTTACGCCGTCGAATTTTTCTAACGGGTAAATTTCACGTATACATACATGCAAGCAAGAGCGGTGGAATTTTCTGGGGAGGGAGAAATGCAGGGCTTTTTTAACGTGCAGTTCTACACAAAATATGCAGTTCTAAATGGATTCGTGCAGTTGTAGAAGCACTTCCGTCACGTTCCGTGCAGTTAAAACTAGTAAAAATAGGTCATTTTCCTCAGATGGGGAGTAATTTACCATAGAGGATGAGAAAGGATAGAAGAGGATGTGCAGTTGTAAAAATTCCTTAAAAGCAGCCCTGGAGAAATGTAATTACCTTGCTTCGCTTCTGTGGGTGACTGCTACGTATGTAGGCCCTACGCGTATACGGGGAGGGGTGGGGAATTTCAGACGCTTATATAGGCCTATCTACCGATAAAAAACGACACCAGCTGAGTAAACGCTTGACTCAATGAAGGGTCCACATTAAATGCAGCTTTTCATAGAGCATTCGCCCTTTTATGTGAAGTCATTAAGGAACAAACCGGGCGCTATATAAATGCTTATGCATGCGGTAGAGTTCGCTGCCGGCGGTCTCCCTCCGTGCGGTGCTTTATTGCTCAATCTCATTTGCCGGTGCATGGTGGTGCAAATGCACTTGGTACAGTAAATAATACTATCGTTTTCACAAAGACTTCAACAGTTTCAGTGGCTAATGCACTGGATGGCTTCCCTCACTCCATTTTACTTTTCATCCTCCTCCGAATGCCTGTACGGGTATACCCTCTCCCAATTGTCCTCTATCCTCCTCTAACTCCTCCATCTCCTGCTCCTCCCTCATTCATCCACTTCGTCCTTCCTCCTTCTCCTTCCTTCTTCTCATCAGATGCATCCTCAGATTTCCTCCTTCTCCTCACTCCACCTCATTTCGTACTCCCCAACTCGTCCTTTTCCTGCACTCTTTCACCTGCAGGTTGCAGGTTCTAATCCACCTCAAGCCGCCGCGTAGGGACCTTGGGCAAGTCCTTCACTCGCAATTGCTCAGCGCTTCGGCGTGAAACTCCGATGCAGTGTCCGCTCTGTAGTCGGGAGCGCCTCTGAGTGGCGCGCTTGAAGGAAGGATTCGATGGAGGATTTGATATCCAGGTTCAGCAGTTGACTCACGATCGAGGGAGGGAAGCCTTTAGCGGCCCTGCTGTTTATC
The DNA here is from genome assembly GCA_949752735.1 of Lumbricus terrestris. Lineage (NCBI taxonomy): Eukaryota > Metazoa > Annelida > Clitellata > Crassiclitellata > Lumbricidae > Lumbricus > Lumbricus terrestris. The sequence continues at coordinate 7,346,562 of OX457052.1, forward strand.
GGCATCACGCCATATCAAAGATGATTAGTGTCACCCTCCTTCTTTATCCAGGCTTGGGATGGGCGCTGGCAGAGTGCATCCAGTGGCGGAGTTGCTTTAACGGTCTAACCGACCCGCTACTTGGCGTCGGCGACAATATTTATAGGTCAAGCCTATAATTTGTCACATAAAGCAGTTAGGCGTAGACAGTGGCGTAGCCAGGAATTTATGATGGGGGGGTGTTATGTTCGGATACCCTGTTTTTTGTCATTTTTCCTATTTAAATGGATAAATAACCTAAAAAAACTTTTTCCGGAGCCAATGGGGTTTTAACCCCGAAACCCTCCTTGCCTACGCCACTGGGCGTAGACTAGGCCCAGGGGCGGATGCAGAAATTTTCGAAGGGGGGGTCAAAAATTTTGGTGATCTTTGCCAGAAAAAATCTGATGACCTTTTTTAGTCGTTTGGTCAAAATGTCTGGAAAATATACCAATTTTCCATGCCAAAATAACTGATGACCTTTTTTAGTCATCAGTCATCTGGTCGACGTAATCTCTGCAAGCAACATACTATGACTTCTCTTGTCGTCGTATCCTATTTTTCTCTCCCGCTGCATTGATTTAATGCTTGTTGAAACCAAATGTGGGGGGCACGTCCTATGCACTTTTGAAATGGGGGCCATGGCCAGATTGGCCCACCTGGATCCGCCTCTGACAAGGCCTACTATACAATTAAGGGCTATAGGCCAGTCTATTGCTTTGTTTCCGTATCTGCACGAAGGCTGTTACATAGATCTGCAGAGAAACAGCTACTACCGTAGGCTAAGGCTATAAAATAATACAATAGTCTATTACATCTGATGACACGCCTGCTACGATGCCGTTTCATTTCGTTTCCGCCCACCATAGGTCTCCACCAGTTAGTTTCAAACAGAAACTGTGTTCTGCTTGTCAAGTTGTCACGAAAGAAAACCGTTTCGACAGACGATCGAGGCGAATCTATGCAGCTTTCACTCAAAGCCGTCTCGTGCGTAGCTATATGCACGCGATCAACATTTCCGTCGACTGTTTTCTAGACAATAATATTACGACGCTATTCATACGGGGCACCACGTTAAATTATTTTATAGGCTCTTAAGAAAATGAAGCAAGGGGCGCACAGCTAGGCCTATAGGTGCTGTAAGCACAATAGGTGTAATCGTAAACTCGAAATTTCTAACGCGCCACTCGAAAGAAAAGCGCGGGCACTTATTCACGAGCGCTGCGTAGAGTTAGAAGGGTTGTCCGTGAGAGTAGTCCGTGATGGTCCGGATCGAGTTACAATACGATCAGCGGGGCGGAACAGCTACTAAGGCGGGTGTCGTCTGGGCCGGGAATTGGAGGGTGGAGGATGAGGTGAGACAGGGTAAGAGTTCGTGAAAAGGTGCAAGACCTGTAGCTGGCATCACAGATGATAACTAGTCTGCTAGAGTGTTCTTCCAGTACAGGTGGGAGGATTGACAAAACTGACTGCTCATTGTTCACCTGAATTCATCGGGTTAGATTTTTCACCACCCCCTCTGTACAGTTCAATTGGTGACAGTAGACACCATCGAACACTAATGTGGGGCATGGTGGTGGTGTAGTGGTGGCGTCGTTGCCTTGAAGCCGGAAGGTTCGAGGTTCGAATCCACCTCGCCGCGTAAGGACCTTGGGCAAGTCCTTCACTCGCAATTGCTCAGCGCTTCGGCGTGAAACTCCGCTGCAGTGTCCGCTCTGCAGTCGGGAGCGCCTCTGAGTAGAGAGAGAGCTTGAAGGGGCGCTATAACAAGTGCACATACATACATACATAAGTCTTCACTTGGACGAGAATCTGACCCAAAGTGTAGCCTATGCATCTAGCTCCATCTAGCGAGTAACATACAGCGTTCCAACACAGTCCTTCACTCGTAATTGCTCATGCGCTTCGGCGTGAAACTCCGGCTCAGTGTCCGCGCTGTAGTTGGGAGCGCTTCTGAATATACTCATGAAGGATGCTATAACAAGTGCATATACATGCATACAATATACTCTGGCAGATGTGCAAGGCAGAATACGCAAACAATGCTCACGGCTTACAATCAACAAACAATCTTGTCAGTTTAAATATAATTATTTAATCATAAATAATTTATCTGTAGCACATGACATGTTATGAAACAGAGCTTAGCATGTTTTTCACTGAGAAATGACAAAAGACAGCAAATCAGCCCAGCAGCTACTAAACTTAGAAGTTAAACAGGTACTTTGGCCAAAGTAACACTGTCTTGCAGCTGAGCTGACAAGACCAACGTGCAATAATAATAAAAATAATAACAATAAAAGAGAAAACAATTCAAATGTGGTTTGTGTGACAGAGCATTTGCACAGTCACAAGCTCAAAATCCATGCTAGAAGTCACACGAGTAATAATAGTATAATTACTATAATAATAATAATAAATAATAATAATAAAAAATAATACCTTTATTCAACAATCCGGTTGACATTTCTAAGTAAGTAATAAATAATAATAATAATTCATGTGGCAGTTCACATCCTCTGCTCCAACAAGCGCCCGGTTCAATCCGATTAAGAATCCTTGGGGACTCCCTAGCGAATTTTTCAGGGACCTCTGTTTGCGCTTAAAAAATAATTGGGGTCTTCCGCCCCATACTGCAAATTTCAATTGGCTATAACTGGCATCTAAAATGCTCAAATGCATATGACTCACTAGGATGCAACTCTTTTTATAGCAACATCAGTGGCAAACCTCTCACAGACCAAAAAAGCATGCATTAAACAGACAGTCAAGTGTTACAGTTGAAGCTGGGCTGCTACATGTATTACCCTTGAAAATGCCAACAGCACAATTCATGGGCTGCTCGTAAACAGTACCATGCAAATGGGACTTGTACAAGTACCAAAGAGATGAAGGTGATTTCTGAGAACACTGCAGAGCATGGTCACAAACAGATAGAAAACTGATGGCTGGTGTCTTTACAATGTCACATTAGAACCTTCTTTGAGAATCCCATTTTCCAATGAGTGTATAGCTGGCGGTTAAAACTTAAAATTAATTCAAAATGGCGATCATATAATGTAATGTCTACCACTCCAGACTTTGATCATCTTTAATGCACGAGGGCCCGTGATCCTGACGATCTTTTTGCGCTTATTGCTTAACAATTACGACAACTCGTATGGTGTCGGAACACGGCCGTTACAAGGGCACCTCAACAGTTGAACTGGCACTTATTTCTCAGCAGGGTTTCTACATGGTGCTTGGGCAGGAAACCTTCCGAAAGATAATTCAATTAATTAATTAATTAATTAATACTAATATTCAATAATATACTTAGTATCATTGAAGACATGGGAAATAAACTCAGTATTCTGTAGGTTGCACATAAAGAATGTTGATGATTAACCACTCCACTGAAACAAACCCATAACAATATTTAGGAGCAATTGCTCAACAGCGTGTGGAAACTTCAACTTAAAATGGAGCTAATCTCTCGAGTGTACATTCTGACAGTGGATAGCTTGAGGAATATATTAATCAGCGTCCAACAGGTACAGTGAACCCAAGCTCTGGGCTTCCAAATGAAACGATGACAAACGGGAAAACTGTTCAGAACGGGATAATATTTTTACAGGCTGTCTTTGGTGATTTAACTGCTTTTAAAACATGGATCCATGATTCACACCAACAAGAAATCTCTCTGTCTCAGTCTCTTTCTCTGTCTCTCTCACTGTCTCTCTCTCTCACTCTCTCTGTCTGTCTCTGCCTGTCTCTCTCTCACTCTCTCTGTCTGTCTCTGCTTGTCTCTCTCTCTCTCTCTCTCTGTCTGTCTCTGTCTGTCTGTCTCTCTCTCTTCAACAGGCAGTACAGAAGAAACATAAAGTTCTGCTTTGAGAGAAGGCTGCTGTTTTTTCGTCTTCAGTTCCTACGACTTCATCAGATCTTTCACTCCCACTCCAAACTTGCAACAAAACTGTTTCGTCAGTCTACCTAAGAGACCGGCATCTCGACAGGGGCCACTTCGGTGCACCTGTGCTGCAACTTGAGGTGCAGGCGCAGATAATGGCGCCATTTGAATCTCTGCGGACACTGGGAGCACGGCCAAAAGTGCCCGCCGGGGACGGTGTGCTGCAGCTCGTGGTCGGCGACGTGTTCGAGATTCGAGTACTTCTCCGAGCACCCGGGAAACGAGCACGTGTACTTGCCGTCGACCCGCTCGCGCCGGCACTTCCGACCGACGCTCGGACGAAACTTCTTTGGCGAAGTAACGTTCGGCGAGCATGCCGAAACATCGAGACCATTGTTGAAACTCGAACTCGAGACATCGTTCCTTGCTGCTTCGTGGCTACCTTTCGTGGGAGAATTAACAGAAGAAATTTTTGCTAAGGGGGTGTTTACTTCGTCAGCCGCGGCTTTCGATCTGTTCAGGCTGGCGCGGACTTTGGCGGCGAGAGTTCGCTTACAGTGCATCGAGACGGATCGCGATTTCGGACCGGATAGGCAGATCAACGATACGGAGCTGTCCCCGGATCCGAAAGTGGAGTCGTGTCCATTCGTTGGGTTCTCGGAGGATGAACCGAGTTTTCCGTGCATTCCGCAATCGACCGGAGCGGAGGAAAGTCTGTCTGCGTCGTTTCTGGTTGCGGAAAACTGCTGGAAGTAGTGTTCGTCGAGTTCGTCGCAGGTCTGGCGGAATCCGTCGAACCTTTCCGGGACTTCGTCTTCCTCGTCGTCTTTACCCGCTGGAAGATTCCGGCTGTTGTAGCATTCGAGCATTCTCTGTTTAATGTGCGGGGTGTTTGCGTCTGGAGTAACGAAAACGTTCCGCGTGCAATTTCCTATGCCCTAAACAAAAGTAACAGAAATCGAACGTATTGAGAGAATAGATGGAGCATGTTACATTCAAGTTATATCATCATTATTATTCTGCATATTCTCATTACTAATAATAAATAATGGCATGTTTTTTTCATGCACCAGCTTGAGCAATAAACACAATTGCTACTTAAGTTGTTAACATATAATAATACAGTTTAAGTAAACCCTGAGAAGTGTTATTTGTTGGCATTAAATCACAGCACTTCGTTTTTTTCGCCTCAGTGTTTTTGTCGCATTGGTGCAAGGTGCCAAACCTTTTTTAATGGTCGACCAGTGTCAATATAAGACACCTGAGCAAACTGGGGTAGTGGTCTGGAAGGTTAGTCATGCCGAGCAACTTTTGCTAAACTAAATCTTATATGGTGCATTTTTGCATGTAAACAGTCAAATTAGGTTATAAGTTTTGTTCTAATTCCTTAGTTTTCTGTTCTTAGTTTTGATCTTCATAAGTCATCACATAACTTCATAAGATCATCACATGACTTCATAAGTCATCACATAACTTCGTAAGTCATCGCATAACTTTTGTTCTTGAATTATGAAACTTTTAGGAAAGTCTCTGCCTGTAAAAAAAACCCCATTGGCACGTTAGAAATGGCCAAAGGGCCGGATTTATGAACCCAGGGGTGTCCGAGTGCATGAGAACAGATTCACTTCTGTGTCATTGTCAAATCAAAAGCTTGTACCTAAGTTTGCGAACGCATCTTATGCATAGCACATACCAACTACCAGACTGTGGTTCAACCTTCAGCCATTAGTTGTGCTTGTAAACAGCAGGCCATGTCATATTAACCTGAAAAGTCAACGCTGTTATTCAAACGAGTAATCTAAGAGCTCTGCAATTAAAATGAATATTAGTGAAATTATATACAATTAACTACGAAAGAAGCTGTAGCCAACCAAGAGCAGTCACTATGGTACTTTCTATTCCATTAGATGCTCAGCTGGCAGAGCCACTGAATAAAAAGCTTGAAGTATGTATGAAATGCTCACAATTACCAAATGCCTCCCAAAAAATATTTGGTTTTGAGGTCAACTGTTTACATGCGAGAATCTGCAGATCTGTAGACTTGGCATGGGCAGACGTGGGACGTGTAGCAGTGTGTAGAGGCGTTTAGTGGTGGTGTAGTGTATGTTCCTTTCCTTGCAGCCAGAGGGTTGCAGGAACCTTGGGTAAGTCCTTCGCTCCCAATTGCTCAGCGCTTCAGTGTGAAACTCCGATTCAGTGCCCGTGCTGTAGTCGGGAGCACTTCTGAGTAGAAATCTTGAAGGGGCGCTATGACAAGTGCGAATATATACTAGAGCAGAGTGTATAAAGGAAAAGTGTGCCAACTCTAGGCTTTAACATAGCGTCATTTGTGTCTTCGTTAGTTTCTTCCGCAAGGTGTCGGCAGCATCATCCGATGTGGATTATTGGTAAACAATAATACTTTTCTGCTGATGTACGAGTACCGCAAGTTTCTTTAATAATTTCAGTTAATTTCCATTGTTTCCGGTTTTTGCAGTCTTAACACGTAAGTGTTTTTAATATTTGATGCCGCTGGCATTTTATAATTCCAAAATGTAACATTTATTAAGAGTTTTGTGCTAGTTTGTGTCGCGCGCTCGAACTAAACGTCACCCACCCTATCAACTACTCTGCTAACCTGATCCAGTTACTGGACAACGACCGCCTTCAGACTATTATTGGACAACTCCTCTGACTAGACACAGCGCTCGTGAATAAAATGGTGCTCAGCGCTTGGCTTCGAGTGGCGCTTGAGGGTAGATGTTAACGACGGCTCGATAGCCGACTTGCAGCAAGTAAACACTATGGCACAGATCGGGACAGAATAGAGCGCTCTGACCAACGACGATCGATCGTCCAATGTTTCCGCGAAATTCTATCATTCAGTCATTGATCAGAAGACCATGAGAACGTATATTTTCAGAAATATTAATGGGTAATCCTGCAGTTCAGGTGCTGTTATTATTTTGCACTGTTATACGGGATAGTTATCAGCAATAGTTTGAAGGACGACATTGAAAATGTTTTCCCCTTTGAACCTATTCCTGTACACGAACTCATGTAGGCCTAGTTAAGATGGAAACAGAGCCCTGGATGTGCCAAATTGACATCGCAATTTCCTCTTGGCTCTCATCCAAAGATTTTCCACGTTCTCAGTATGCGTTTCCTCGTTGAATTGTAACACTCGAAGAACGTTAAACACGGCCCTGGGAATTACCTCTTCTTACAAAAATATCAATGCCAGTCTTTTCATGTATGTTACTATGCTGTATTGCTACTTATTTTTGTTATAATTGCATTGTTAATCCAGTATTGTATATGATTGTTTATGCAGGTGTTTGCGATGTCAACTGCGGCCAGAAACAGCCACTGCTTTGTTCCAGGTTGTAAGACCGGTTACAAAAGGAAAGCAAAGTCAAACACTGGGGAAGGATTCAGCCTTTTTTCGCCACCTGCTAAGAACCTTCTACTTTGGGGCAAGGCGATACCTCGTGCAGACAAAGAGTTGAGTCAAAAAGATCGGGTTTTGTGAGTTACATTTTAATTCCCACCATATAATTCGTGAAGATAAATTTACTATTGGTGGTGAGACCGTTATTCTACCACGTGAAAGGCCCCGGCTACATGAAGATGCAGTGCCATGCATTTTCCAAATCTTCCACAATACTTGAGCCGGCAAGTGACCAAACCACGAAGGACACTTTTGAAGCACAATGGAAAAACACAGGCACACGCAGAAGTTGCCAGTAAGAATAACAATGCAAATGCAACCACTGGAGAACCAGGTCCACAGATGAGTTTCAGCGATCTGAGGAATTGTCGCCTATCTACAGCTGCAGAGTGTCCACCTGTATGGGCCACACTTGTCAAGCACGACGAAAAAACAGGCTCACGCAGAAGTTGCCAGTAAGAATAACAATGCGACCACTGGAGAACTGGGTCCACAGATGAGTTTCAGTGATCTCATGAACTGTCACCTATCCATAGCAGCCCAGTGTCCACCAGGATGGACCATGAGAGCTAATGGGTGTGTTGGTGATGCCAAAAACAGCGTGCAACATCCATGTCCATCGCCATCTACTAGTGCTGACAGAAGACTGTATTTCTTGTCTGATTATGTGCATCTGGTCAAATGTATGCGAAAGAACTTGCTAAACAGAAAGTTATTCAACTTTGATGATGGTGTGGTGAGACGTCAGCATTACATTGATCTTCACAAGCTTGATTCCTTGAATGGTGGTTTAAAGGCTGCACCAAAACTGACAGAGGCACACATAAACCCGAACAATCTGCAACGGATGAATGTGCGTCTCGCAGTTCAGCTTTTTAGTAACAGTACGGCTGATGCTCTTCAGTTCTACACTAATACTGGGAAGCTGCATGATACCAAAACAACCATTTCTTTCACTCTGTGTATCAACAAACTATTCGACATTTTAAATGCCAAAAAACCCTTTCAGGGACTTCAGCTGGACTCAAGTGAGTTCCACTTCTTGGAAAGTTCACTGTCGTGGCTCGATAACTTGGAAAAGCATGTCAAATGTCTGGACAGTGAGCAGAGAAATCAATGCCTCTCGCCTTCAACATTCCAGGGACTTCGTGTCACTCTTAGAACTGTCAACAATCGAACTGTCACAGCATTTATTAACGTTACCAGAAGCTCCTTTTGTCTACATCCTTACTTCACGCTTTGGGCAGGATCCCTTGGAACATTTCTTCGGACTATTACGCCATGCTGCAGGTTGTGAGGACCACCCAACTGCCACCATGTTTGTGCAGTTGTATCATTTGCTATCGGTTTACAGCCTATTGCGACTACCATGTCGGCGCATCAGCAGCTACTCGAATCAACAACAGTACTGTGTCACCCCAAGCTCCATATTACCCAAGTAAAGTGTACAAAACGTCAAGCAGCCGTTGCAATGGCTACTGAATGCATTGAAAGCCTTGTAGTCTTTATGAACGATGACGACCCTACAGACGCCGTGGATGTTCCACCTTTGGCTACCCTTTCGGCTTCAGCAAAAGACAACATTGTGTTTTATGTTGCAGGGTTCGTTATTAAACATTGCCTGAAAGTTGTCCACTGCTCTACTTGTATTTCATCTATTTCAGGTAATCAGAGTCAGTTGCCGCAAAGCACCCTAATTAATATTAAATTACGTTGTTCTTTAAGGTGGCCTTCAGAGGCACTGTTCCTGGCACTTAGGGAGGTTGAGGAATATATCAGTTCTCATTTGACCAAGGGTTTGAAGCAGAGGCATTCACAGAGCTTCTAGAGATGGTAATTCCTGTTTTCGTGCCCTTACACTCAAAGTTGTGTCCCTCTCATGCAAGCTGTGTTTGTGCAGAAATAGCTACCTACTACATTGTCACTCGTCTTCATTGGCATGTTAAAGGAGTCAGCCGAATTGTTAAGTCATCAGCAAGTAGTAAGCAACATCGAAAAAAGGCAAAACTATGTTGACAGATGATGTACTAAAAGTACTGTTATAAAATTTCGCAACTTATCTAATAAATAAATCATATATAAGTAATTGAAACCTGCATTTGGTAGTGTTATGAGATATTTCTATTCATGTACAATTTGCTCATTTTATGTTTGTCAAACATGCTTATAGCTCAACCTGCATTGTGAAGTTACCTGTTTCTTATCTCCGTGGTCCTTCTGAATATCCAGCTAGCTTTCTGATGCCTTGACAATTTGGATTAGTTAGCATCTTGGTGCTTTAAATTGTTGCCTAACGAAATTATAAGCCAATCTTCATTTACAGAATTTGTTTACATAAGCATGCATATTTGCTTGTTGATAGCTTCATAATTTGTTTACATGAACAATCCTATTTGTTTGTTAATACCTACAGGATTTCCTATTTTTACTATGCTGAATATTCATTGTGAAGAGTAAACATGTATTACACCAGTAAATTTGATTACATGAATAATTCTGTTTGCATGTTGATAGCTTCATAATTTGTTTACATGAACAATCCTATTTGTTTGCTAATGCATACAGGATTTCCTATTGTTACTATGTCGAATATTCATTGCGAAGAGTAAACATGTTGTCAAAAGATCAAATATTCTGCATGTATGTGCATAAAGTGTTGCGTATCAGCTCTGAAAATGTGAATTTTTAGCATACTTTCATAGTATATCTGTGCTATATAAATTGTTCCCACACTGTGTAATGTTTAAATCAGATTTGTAATGCTTCATGTTGTCAACAGAATCACATATTCTGCATATTAGTGCAATAAATTGTTGCATATCGTCTCATGAATGTTAATTTTAGCATACTTTCATAGTATACTTGTTCTATTTCAATTGTCCCTAAATGTGTAATGTTTAAATCAGATTAGTAATGTTTCATGTTGTCAAAAGACCACAAATTCTGCATCTAAGTGCAGTTTAGAGCTGCATATTATCTCTTGAGCCTGTGCATTTTTAGCATACTTTCAACCTTCTTTAAGTATGTTCCCATTTGAATTTGTTGATGCCTCTAGCTGGAAAGTTTTAAAATATGTTTGTCTTGAAGCTGTAAAAGTTATTTGCTTTTATCCCCAAGATGCACAATGCACTGCGTTTTTGGACCTTATACACAGCCTACTAATGCTATAGTTACTGCAATATACCGACATTATACAATACAATATATGCTCAGCTTGTATATGTATGCATATACATGATATTTTATGTGCGCTTAATTAATATTGACCCAGAACAATAATATTTTATCTTGACGCTGCATTGTAACTAATGAAAATCGCCCACTGCAAATATCCGTGGCGCCACCTGGCGAAAGTCAACTCAAAAAGTCAGCGTATAAACGTGAGTGGGCACACTTTTCCTTAATACACTTTGATACTAGAGGTTCGTCACTGGTGTCTTGCCTGTTTCAGACAATGTCTGCTTCTAAATCACTGCTTCTGTTGTGGTGGCTTTTAATATCGTAGGATATATTGGGTTGAAGTGGAACGAGTGTCACTCTAGCTGGAGACCAGTTTTCACATTCCACATTTCGTTTGCCTTCGTTCGTTTATTAATTCATTCATTCTAGGGACTAATACGGTAAGAAACTTATCAGGAGCACACTCAGCTTAAGCGATTTGTAATACAAAGTCTGTTTGGTCAGAGGTAATAACAGAACTCATAGACTTTAAAACTTTATATGATGTATGTACACTCAAGTGTGGTTATGCAACCGACATCTATATAAATAAAAATGTAAAATGTTACCGTTTGACATGAAGGAGCTTGGAAAGTTCTTGACCGATTGTTTTGAAAATTTTCGCAAAACGTTCCATTCGAACACGAGCGGGTTTGTACAATGCCTTTTGGGAAAAAGCGCAATCTTTACGAAAAAAAACACAACTTTGAATTCGATTCGATATACGTCGATGGAGTCCACCCATTTCGATTTGAACTTTCACGCATCCGCCCATTTTTCGGGCGCTTTTTAAAACCCATATCCGGCCGTCTTTCTATAGCGCATATTTATATGTAACTGTCAGTTTTTACAAAATGGTCCATTTGCGGTCGTTTTCCACGCGTCTTTCTATAGCGCATATTTCTAGGGATGGAGGAAGGGGAGGGACGGATGGGAGAGAGGGGAGGAAACGGGAGAGAGGGATGCAGGGAGGAAGAGAGGGAGGGAGTGAAGTGGAGAGAACGGAAGGGAGGGGAAGGGGAGGGGGAAAGGGGAGAGGAGGGGAAAGGGGAGGGGACGTAGGGAGGGAGGGTTGGACAGTCTTTCAGCCACAGCAATGCATGGCCGGGTACAGCTAGTTTATAATAAACACGCCTACTCACTCAATTAATTAAATATAGTAAGTGAAAAATCGGAGCTGTCAGAATGAGCTCACCGTTTCTGGAATAAATGAGAACGTGACCAGGCTCCCTTTGATGGTGAGCTTATCAATCAGATCTTTCTGAAGTTGTTCGACAAAGAGAAAGACATATTTGAGAACTTCAACTTCCTGGTTGATGGACATTTTCAGTGCCAGTGCCTTCGCCTTGTCCAGCTGAAAACAGTGAAGTGCACATTTTTACAAGTTCTACCACATCATGCTGCATTGATATTGCTAAAGGACCTTCACAAATGGCATCAACAGAATGCTAGCGGAAACTTCTTGTTTTCACTGATCGATTTTCACGGAATGGTTTGTCAGTCAGATTTTAATAAATGAAGATATATATATATATATATATATAATATATATAGTTAGTATTAATAAATAACCAAATCTTGCTCACACGACTATGAAAATTATTTGAATAAAAGTCTTGGTAGTTCGATTCACTGATGCAATAATGATTCAAACTTTTAGTATAAAAATTGTATTTGTGAATTCGGTTAATTTTACATTTTCACAACATTCAGGGAATAGGTTTCAGGATATATTAAACTACTAAACATAAAAGTAGTCTCATTAAAAGAAAAACTGAAATATGCAAACACCGTGTCTACAATCATTAATGCAGTATGCAGCTATTGTACAAATACCACAGCTTCTAATGTTCCAGTACTGCGCAAAATTAAGAGGCAACGGGGGAGCTTTTGGTTCCTCGAGCACTTCTACCAGACAGCGCCGAGCCTTTTCTATCTGGAATGGTCTCCCACTAACCTTGCGGCTTACGCCTAGGCTAATTTCACCTGCTTTTTATAAGTTGCTCAAATCTTATTTTTTAGTTGTGGCTGGGCTGGGAGCGCCTCTGAGTATGGAGCGCCTCTGAGTAGATTTTAAAAAAGCCGCTATATAAATTCTCGAAATGAATGAATTCCACTACTCTACCCACGAAAGTCATTCTCAAGCGTTGTGCTTGGGCCGCAGTGGGGACTGAGAACTATTGTCAGTGTGTGTATATATGGACAATAAACTATAAAGTTGGATTTTCTAATATTCTTATTCCTCATTTGGCTTTTAGGTTCCTACGTTCACAGGATTTTAACTGCGAACCTAAAGGGTTTTGTAAGAACTGTACGCCTGCACATGCTTTTACGCATGTAATGTAAATGTAAATGTAAATCTTCGAGAATTTCTCAGCGCCCACAAAAGCCACGTCAGGGAGACCGGCTTATTCACCGGCGCTATATCAAATCAAGTCCGCAATAGCCAGAGCTGCCGTTTTCGTTCCGGTGCCAGGTCAAAATCCGGGGAGGTCAAGCCGAGGAGACAGCGTGGTGCTACGGTGGTTGTCGGTGATGGTTGGGTGATGGAACTTGATTGGAATCTGGATAGGATAGGTTGAAAAGTTCGGTTTTCAGTCGTGAATGGAATGCAGCAGAGGAGAGTGCAAGCGGAGGAGAGGTTGAATTTGGAGGTGAGACTGCAGGAGAGATAGGAGGGTGAGCGAACAGGCGGAGGTATGTTGGGAGTCCGTTCCAAAGAGCTGGTGCAGCATAGACTAAGGAGCGGTCGCAGAATTTCAGAGAGGATGATACTGGAGGCCGAGAGAGAGAAAGATATGATGATGAGCGCGTAGACCTGTGCGGTTGAATGGTGATTAGTTGACGAATGTAGGAGGGCTGAGAGGTTTGAAGAGCGTTGTAGGTTAGAGAAACAATTTTGTAATGGATGCGCTGAGAAACTTTTAGCCAATGAAGAGACTTGAGAACAGGGGTTATGTGGTGATGTTTGGGAGTCTTAGTGACTGCGCGGGCAAGAGCATTCTGGATATTTTGCAGGCGTTTAATTTGAAGAGAATCTATTTCATGGAAGAGCGAATTGCAGTAGTCGAGTTTGGAATGAGGAATAAGGAGGTTACCTTGCGGGCAAACTGTTCGACAAAAGTGTCCATAAGAAAACAGAGAAATTCGACTCGCTGATGCGATAATGCTTATTATTTAAAATTAAACGCCTTTTGGAATATTAGTATTCTAATTCGTGGGCGATATTTAAAGAATTTGCCATACGAAATATTTCGCGACGAAACCTCGCGAGATGTAAATCCAACGACCTTATATATTAAATCGGTTTCATCCTACCTGCATAGATAATAAAAAGTGCATAATAATTAGCCTAGTTCATTCATTCATTCAAGTATTTATATAGCGCCTCTTCAAGGAAACTACTCAGAGGCGCTCCCGACTCCAGTACGGACAAACAGAACAGTTTTTAGGTGCTTATAGAATGTGTCAGAGAGTGATCTAGGGAACAGGCGCAGCTCAAGTGGGAGGGCATTCCATACCACTGGGCCAACCACAGAAAAAGCACGACTCTGCATGGTGGAGGTACGAGCAAATGGGACAAAGAGTACTTCCCTAACAGCCGAGCGTAGGGACCGACCAGTCCGAGTAGACCTGGGAGTCGACCCCAATAAGTCGACCCCAGTCGACTTGGTCATCCCAAGTCGAGTCGGGTCGTTTCTGCTCACCGCAACTGACTCCAAGTCGAATTTTGTAGATAGAAGTCACTTGAAGTTGTTTTTACCTCAAGTCGACTTAAACCGACTTGAGACACAAACATAGTTAAATTTATCACTTAATTCAAACCAATGATATTGACAACATTTAAGCAGCTTTTGTTGCCTAGTGTGTTTACAAGAATGAATGAGGTCTTTGCCTCTTTGCTAAACAGAGACTTAGGCTAGGCTACTGATTATTTTGCCGGTAGGCTATCGTGCAGACTGCCGATCGATCTATTCATATAATTTGTAATTTTATGCTTAAACGTCACACTAAGGCAATGGCATGCGCTTAATTAAAATGGTGAAACAAAAGATTACTAAAATATTTGCTCGTTTGCTCATCAAGCAATCAGTGAACTTCTAGTGGTCAGTGAATTCGGCGCAAAGAAAGCTTGATCTACAAGGCCTATAATAAATCGATAGTTTGGCGCTACTTTGGAGCGCTGCATCTGGAGTTGTCTGCAGACGGAAAAATTATTGTAGGGCCATTTGACAATGAAAGACTTTACTGTCAGTGAGTACTGAGTAGGCCTAGTAGCTGTAGTAGCCTACTGTAGGATGATGCGCTTGCAATGCTATATACTAAGTTGCGAAATGATGTTAGTGGCCAAATAATTATGAAAACAGAATTACAAATTATAGGCCCATCATAATTATCACGCCATTCATTCAGTGCAACCAGTCCGCGGTCCGCTATTTTATCTTAGACATTGCGTTGTTTACAAATTTATTTAATATTAATATTAAAAAATAATAATGAGTGAGTGTAATCTGAATAATCATAAACCATGGACAAGCTAAAATTCATAGGCCTAATAATTTGCCGTCGTATTGTCTAGGTTACTAGATGGCCGAAAGCATAACAAAAATATTCAAACTGAAAACAAACAGCTTGAAATGGGCGCATTAACACTTTAACAAATTCATGCATTAATTAAGTGTTGAGGCCTCATTACTCATTTGTAGGCCTAAATTAAATTAATGCTTGCAGGAAAATTGGCTTGACTTCTTGCATTAGTAGCCGTACGTAGACCTAGGCTAATGGCTAGTAGGCCTACCATGTCAGAAGTCGACTTCAAGTCGGAAGTCGGTTGTTTTTCTGCCAAGTCGGGTCAAGTCGTTTTGACGTCGAGAAGTCGACTTCAAGTCGACCTCAAGTCACTTTAGGGTCAAGTGGGGTCAGATTAGCTGACCAAAGTCACTCCCAGGTCTAAGTCCGAGCACTTAACACAGGCCGACAAAGATCGAGTAGGTAAGATGGAGCAAGACCTAGCTGGCAGCGCCATATTAAGGACGAGATTCTGTATTCGATGCGCTGACGGACTGGGAGCCAATGCAGAACCTCCAGCATGTAATTTGTAACATGACCAAATTTGGGCAGATGACCAATGAGGCGTGCTGCAGCGCGCAGAATACGGTCAAGAGAAGATAATCGACCAGATGGTAAACCAGCATAAAGGGATAGGCAATAGTCAAGACGAGCTGAGACAAAGGAATGTACAAGCGTAGTACGTTGCAGCACCAGTTGAGAGAGAGCGAGCGACAGTGCGAAGCTGGCGCAGCTGATAGAAACAGGAGCGACTGAGACGATTAATGTGAGGTACAAAAGTAAGTTCCTGGTCTAGCACAACACCAAGGTCACGGACTGAGGTGGAGAAAGTATAGTCGGGAAATTCAGCAGAGAGGTGAATCAGATCAAGCTTAGACAGCTGCTGCCTGGAGCCCAGCCAAATGAATTTAGTCTTAGCAGGGTTTAGTCTAAGACGGTTTGATGCCATCCATGCTCTCAGGGCAATGAGCACCTGACTCATAGCCCTAACTGTAGAGGAAGCGTTAGATGAGAGGCAGTGCATGTATGCCTGTGTGTCATCAGCGTAGAGTTGGCTAAAGGCACCATGTTCTGCAAGAAGCAGGTCGAGACCAGTGGTATAAATTATGTATAAGAGTGGACCAAGAACTGAACCCTGAGGCAAACCATATGGGGCAGGGACCCACCGAGACCTAGTTGAGCCATGGACCACACTTATAGTGCGCCCATGCAGGAAAGAGCCGATCCACTCCAGAAAATTACCAGACAACCCAAACGAAACATTCAACCGCTTAAGTAGGATGTCATGGTCTACAGTATCAAAAGCTGCGCTGACGTCGAAAAGGGCGAGCAAGGTCAGTTCCGATCTGTCGATGGCTCCATAGATGTCAGATAGAAGTCGGAGCAACAGAGTTTCGGTGGAATGAAACCTTCTGAAGCCGGATTGGAAAGGTGTAAGTAATTTGTTTCTCTCCAGGTACGCAATGAGCTGACCCGCCACCATCTTCTCAATGATCTTGGATAAGAACGAGACGTTTGCAATCGGTCTGTAGTTCACCGGGTTGGCTGGGTCCAAGTCGTCTCCTTTAAATGCTGGGATCAAGATAGTTATCTTTATCTTACTAACGCTCGCGTTTGGCAAGCTTTATAAACACTTTATTTCTGTTTCATTGCTTTTAACCACATAATACACAGAATTCTGTTTTCGACTGAGAGCAAATTATTGTTTGGCTGCCTTTAAATGAGTGAAAACTTTGGAAATATGACTTTATTGCATAGCAATCGACTCTTGTTTTGTATATATATATATATATATATTCGTTTTAATGAGAAAAAGACAATCTGACAATAACGCAGAAATGCTAACATGAGTGATAATGAATAATTAGAGTTCAAAGTTCGATAATTAGTCTTAAAGTTAGCTAGTAAATATTTTTATATAGCGATCGTGGGATAAATTGAGAATTGTCCTTTAATGGGAGAGTATGGTTGTGAGCTCTAGGTCTAAGTTGGTGAGAGGAGGGAGGTCGGAGAGGAGGTAGGAGTTGGTAGAGAACATGTTTGGGGTTGTGTGTAATGGAGAAAAGGAGTTTTGCATCAGCTGAGTTGGCTAGTTCGGAGACAGTAGGAAAAGTTTGCTCTAAGTATCCTAGGCGTTTAGCTCTTTTTATGAGTTTTTCAAGGCGTTCTTTGTCAGACGCCAGGGTGAGACCCCACCATGATGGGGAGGCATAGAGTAATTTAGCTACAGTAGTTGCTTTGGTAACATTATGGATAGATGGAGAGGAGAGGCCATGGGTTTTGAGCTTTCTGATGGCATAGAGAGAGGATGAGCAGGTAGCTGTGAGGTGGTCTATATGGGCTGTGAGTTTGAGGTTGTCTTGGAGGATAACACCCAGTACCTTCATGGTTTTAACTCTGGTTATGTTTGGTAATGGTGGAGGAGGGTCATATTGGTGACGGGGGCGGAAAATGATCATTTCTTTCGATTTAGAGTTATTTAGGGTAAGATTGTTGGCAGAAGCCCAAGTAGAGATCGAGTGGAGCTCAGATGAAGTTGTGTTAGCTTGAGTGGATCCTATGAGGAGGTAAGTGTCATCAGCGAATTTGATCATGAGGTTAAGTGGTTGAGCAGGGTGCAGGTCTGAACCAGTGATGGAGAAGTTGGTAGGTCCTAAGACTGAGCCTTGGACTATACTGGCATTGATTGGGAGGAGAGATGAGGTGTGGCCTTTGAACACAGTGAGGTGAGAGCGTTCAAGATGATATTCAACAAGCCAGTTATAGATTTGGTCTGGGATATCGAGAGTGGAAATTTTGTCAAAGAGGGCAGAGTGCTTGACAGAGTCAAAAGCTTTGGAGAAGTCAAGAGAGATTATTGAGACATATTCATTGGTTTTTAGGAGGATTTGTGTGTGATGTAAGATAGATATTATGGCGGCGGAGGTAGAACCAGTAGGTCTGAATGCAAATTGATCGGAAACCAGGGATTCAAGAGGGGGTTGCGTAAGAGTTGGGTATATGTATCTCTGAACGATTTGCTTTTCAACTATTCTGGAGAGGATAGGGAGGATGGAAATTGGGCGGAAGTCTGCTTTTTGAGAGGGGGGGTTTGTTTTAGCTTTTGGCCGGATGATGGCTATTTTCCATTGGGGGGGGGGATGAAGTGGGATAGGAATGAGAGATTGATAAGGTGAGACAGGGGTAGGGAAAAGTATGGTGCGGTAAGTCTAAGAAACCAAGCAGGTAGGTTGTCATATCCAGTGGCGGTAGGATGCAGATGGTCAAGGAGATAGAAAAGTTGGTATTCCTCAATAAATGGGTAATTGTGTGGTGCTGTGAGTCGAAAATTGGGAGGCGAGTAATTGTTGTCGGTGGAGATGGAGGAGTAATGGAGATTGAGGTCATTTGCGGTAATGTCAGTAGGGTAGTTGCTCTCGGGGTCTTTGTTGGTAAGGGATTTAACTTTATCCCAAAGCGGTTTAAGACCATTACATGGGTCGATATTTTTGAGTTCACATGATATTTCTTTAGAGATGGTTCGGTTGATTTTGAGGGAGAGGGAGGATGCTTTTTCAATTTTGTTTTGTCGCATTAAGCGGTTTTTATGCCGTAACATCTGTTTAATTTCTGGCGTAATGTATGGTCACTATGGTGGGTCACTAGAAGTAATGGTTATAGTTCTTTCGGGGTAGAATTTATCTAAACACAATCAACTGAGGAGTTTCTTTTATAGGCGAATGCAATGTTTGAGCCTGCTGGGAAGAAAGTTCTGCTTACGTTGATGACCATTGATGCCATTGGATGTTGTCAAGCTGAGTCAACTAGGACATTCACGAGTCAAAATCGGATAGAGAAGATTTTTGTTTTTATACGGGTTCTTGATTTCATCTATTCTGCCATACTCTGCTGGAAAGCTACAAATAAATTATTTTTTAATGCACTTGTGTGCTTGGTAATTCCTAAACGCCAAAATTAGTTAAACTCGCTAAACCCCAAGCACTTGACAGAGGTCTGAGCAACTTCTAAAAAATAATGTGTGAACAGCAAGTTTGCACGCCATGGCGGCATAATTTACGGTGCCAAAAATTAATCTCGCTACACAGCAAGCTTGCACTGCTGGGAAGAAAGTCCAGCTTTGGAAATTGGAACACGAGGGAAACAAAAAGCTGAGAGACAATGAAGAGTAGCTTCAATACTGGGACAAAGCACTTGCTGTCTGTGAGGAAACACCCAAGGTCTTAAGAGGAAATCATTAGCCACAGGAATCATACAACAGAAAAAAACAAGTACGGGGAAGACTTAGAGACGAAAATAGAAAGCATCAGCAATGCTTGAAGCAGAAAGCAGCCAATCAGATATCCACAAAGCTTTTTTAATGTGCAGTTCTACACAAAATGTGCAGTTGTAAATGAATTTGTGCAGTTGTGGATGCACTTCTGTGTAGTTAAGGCTAGTTTAAAACAGGGCTGTAATCAAGTGTATACACAGGTATACGGCATATAGAAACCATGGTACACGGGAGTATTGCGAGCTTAATCACGGTACACATGGCTGTTTAGGTGGGTTTTCTTTAATTCAAAGTGCGAAAGAGGTCATCAGATTTTTCGGACAGAAAATGGAGACAATTTTGGGCTGATGACTACTAAAAAGTCAGCAGAAATTTCGCACACAAAAAGTCGATTTTTCTCCCGGCATGGAGGATGGAAAGGAAAGAAGGGGTTTGTGCAGTTCTAGAAATTCCTTTAAAAAGCCCTCGATATCCAGTCACATTGCAGTTCTCCACATATCCCTGGCCAGTAAGACACACTGTGAGGAAAGAACTGTTCATAATTCTGACTAACTGGCTTTTTATCTGAAATCACCAACTTTATATAGATGATAAAAACCATGGGAAGCAGTGGCTAATGAAAAGCTGAGAACATTCAAATGGTCAGTAACCTAGATAGGCCGACTCCTTACGTTGGAATAACATACCACTCCAAGTATGGCTATCATCAGTGCTTAAAGTATGGAAAAATAAGTGCCTGGACGCCCCTTATCTTTCCAAAAGAAGTGCCAGGACGCCCCTTACCTTTCCAGTCATTGCTGGCCAACCAGTGGCTGGACGGCATTCAGATTTTAAAATAAGTACATGGACGCTGTCCATGACCATCCAGCCACACTTTAAGCCCTGGCTATCATGGATTTATAGGTCGTCAAAATTTTGCCCACACACTCGATAACGCAATAAATGCGAGCCTGGCAACAAAAATGTTCTACAGAACAACTAAAAAAAGCAGTTCCCAGAACTCTTGGTGATGGCATCACCATGTATCGAAAGCAAGTTTGCTACAGACTGCTGGCACATAACTTTGCTACGAACTCTTTCAGCCAGCAATGACTAAAAAAAATAAAACTACTTTCTGAACTGAAGCAGTGGGATAACTGAACAAAAAATTTATCAACACAAAAAAAACTTGCAGTGACGAAGAAAATAATAATATTATTTTGGTTCTTAAAGATTTTTCATCCGGCCTGAAGTTGAACGAATATGCTCACTGTTGCTCAGCCCCACTGAAAATGTATTGAATAGTCTCAGAAAGCATCACAGCTTCACAGAAACCCGTTTTATTTTAAACCAAAACACCTTTATGAAAGATTAGCACAAGGTCATAGATACGATTGAAGCAAGACCATCTATATCGATCGATAGACTCGTTAGTAAATCTAAAGTAATATCTGCAATGAAATAAATCTCGTCTCGGCCAAACACAGAAAAATTACGTACATCAGAACTTTGTCGCAGTGAATAATATAACAAAGCGTCTCATCTCAATCCATGGTGCATTTGTTTTCCAACTCTACCCACAAAACATGCAACAATTATTGAAAGCACTCCGCAAATTACGCAAAATGTCGTACTGCATGGCACAGCGTAACATTTTCAATTCAAACAACTGGAAATCGGGTAAAATTTTCGCTCCATTCATGCGTAATATAATTCATATAATATTATATGTACATGCATCCAGTAATATCAAATATTTGTGCTTCTAATGGATTGGTCATCGAAGTAAGCAAAACAATACCAAAGAAATTTTAAATTAATCTCAGTAAGGAATTGCTCCGGTAAGGTCATTTATTCACAACGTTCGTATACTTTCAACACCCTACTAACTCAACTTAGCTGACAAACAATAATAAGTAAGACTCAATGGAGATGTTTAGCATTATTAAATGAGACAGGTACCATTTGCACGTGTGCAAAAGCTCAAGATCTGTTAATTCAGTAAATAGGGAGTAACAAATGCACCATCGTAAACGTACAATTATATAGCGCCACTTCAAGAGAAATTCCTCAGAGGCGCTCGCGACCTGACACCAAACCACAATCAAGGAGAATGGTTTTCAAACGCTTGCGAAAAATAAGCGGCACAGACAGACAAAGAAGTTCATTATGGAGACTAACAGATAACTCATTCCAGAAAGATGGAACGACCATAGCGAAGCTTTTATGCAGCACTGTGGAAGTTCAAGCCATAGGGACAACCCGGTTATCATGCATAGCAGAGGGAAAGTATCTATGACTTGGAATGGAAACCACAGGCACACAAAGCTCCATAAGATGCAGAAATCAAATTCGAATTGTGAATTGTTAGAGTGAACAGAGAAGAACAGTCAACGCAAACTTGTCTTACACTTTTGAAAGATAAATAAAGCGTCCAATGTCAGAACAGCAAGAATGCTTGAAACACTGCACGGAGTTAGACCAAGAGAAGATTGAGTGACATTCTGAATTTAATTTTAAAATATTAACATGCAAAAGAAAAGTGTGCAGAGGTACGAGTGCAGACTGTACTACTCTAAAACGCAAGAAAGACGTAAATAAAATGTCAATCGACAAAATAGAATATTCAAAATAGAGAATGAATTTATTTAGAGTCTAAATACCAGCTGTAACGGTAATCAAGAACACGTGGGAACACCCCTCGTAGAACATGAAATCATAACAATGGAGAATGAAATTTGCAGAGTAAAATAAAACATATTTATATTATCGAACCCACAACAACAAACGACCATAAATTCCAATTAAGCATTCACAAGTATAACTTTTTTCCTGGTGTTCAAATGAAACTATTACAGTTATCGGTAATCCTCTGAGGCATAGTATTAATATTAAATAATTTAATCACTGAACTTGCACAAACCAAACGCTTAACTACATCTCAGACCAGCGTTCCGATAGTTCGACCAGATGATAACTTCAGGTCAACCTCCAACAATATCTAAATACCCCAGAAAAATAGAGGGCCACACTGTTTTAACTAGACCAAACATATACAGACAACAACATCGTAACAAGGGCAAAACCTGCTCTTGGCGGCATACCAATACAATTATTGTACAGCTATTTACAATTCAACCACAGCAGAGAAGCATATGTCCATCCAGCTACGTAGAACTATTATAATTAGAGTGATAGAGACACGGCTACAGTTGCCATCAACAATTCCATAACACGAGTTTTACTAAGCAAGATATGAATGAGAAGAAAAACTGTGTCAACAAGCTGATGGCATTCTCATTCTACTTAAAACTGTCGTCAATTTATGTCACCAACGAACCAAAGTGTCTAGGATATATTTCAAGCCGCAGACTTAAGATCGAAATTGGGTAAAACGCCATGGAAATTATTTACGAACATGCAGAGTGTTTTTCATTATTAATGCCAGTAGTATAAGACGAGCCCAACAACTACAATATGGATTACTAGTCACAATACCGTGCACTTTACAATCCCGTGCACTAAAGATTAACGCATCTACGCCAGTGCACTATAAGACAACGCATCTAGGCAAACGCACTTGAAGCAGTGCACCAGCAACGTTACACGACGCACCGAAGGCGACAAAGAAAACAAAAAAACGGCAATTTATCGACGAAAACAAAAATTGTGGAATGCAAAGAACTACTACCAAGCAGATTGAACAACATGGTTTGTGGTGAAGACGTTACAACCGGCCAATTTGTCAGTAAAAGTAGCTGGGGGAGTGCGGGTTGGGGGGTGTGTCCCCTGACGTCACCCGGCGCGATTCTTACGACGACTGCCTATCGCTGAGGATTTCGTTCGCCCCGTCACCCGATGGCGGGGAGCCAGGCTCCGAGTCAAGAGCTTCCTTGAAATTACCCTCCGACTTGCTCGTAGTCACGCGTCGCTACAAGACAACCAAGCAGGTTAGAGACAGTCAAAACGTACGACCAGGCAACCTAACTGCTGTAAAAAAGGTTCATTCTCTTAGCAACTGGAATGAAATTAAATTAATATGTGAATCAGTTTCAGCAAACATCAGCCATTTGCAAATTCAAATGTGCTATGTTTGCCCACAAAATATACATTATACGAGCAGTTATTGAGCATGGCAAAGCATCTCCCGAGCATTGAGTTTTCCTTCATAGCATTAGCTTCATGTAACTAGTTCTTTAACATCCAGACACATCTGTGACCCATCAGCATAAAACCGGCTGAGCGAAAACTTGATCAACCAATGCTTTCAATTGTTAGACTACCTTTTTTTAAAATATTATATATCATGAAAAACTGAAAATTCTGAGAAAAATTAACACGTTATTTGGATGATTTTGTTAATTAAGATGTACAATTTATATAGTAGGCCAACACATGCATTTTCGTCCAATAGTTTTCCTACATGCAAGTAGATTCTTTTTTTTATCCATGATTAGCTGGTATTGAGATAATGACAATTTCGGTGTCACGTGATTCTCTTTAAAACGGTATATTCTGCTCCAAAAGAAAAAAATTTGTAAGACTGGTTTTGCGCAGATGGGTTACATAAATGCATGAAACGCAAATGCAGACATTGCTAATTAGTTTAATTCCCTATTTGTCTTCTCTTCCCAACATTACTGAATATTGAAAAAATCTCAACAACTACTTAGAACAGAGGCAACCTTTGCATCACTGCAATCCTGGCTTGAAATCATCCTGCCTGTAATCATCTAATTTTTTTAGTTCATTTTCAGTGATTTTAAAAGGGAGTGATAAATTATTCAACAATATGGCTTTGGAAATAGATGCGAAAATCAAGAAATAATCTTCTGCAAGAAGGCCAGCAGCAGAACCTCTGAGCTAAAGTCTCAGCCTTTGCCACAAGTCAATATTATCCAATGAATTCAAAGCTCAAGCACGGATACCACTACGACAAACAACTCAAGAAATTCATAAACACGCAGCTTGAAAATAACTGAAACTGTCAAACACATTAACACTTAAACGACAAGTTGAACTGGTTTTCCAGTTACTTTTAGTACTTACACTCTTGCCGTTAAAGTTTTAAAGAAACCAAAGAAAAACTAACAACAAAAAACAAACTTTTAAATCTTGCACAGCAGACTTTCCATCAGTATCTACCAAACAACCAATTTCAAATTAACTCGCCGAGTTCACTACACATAATGGTAACTGATTCAACTTGTATAAAGATGAAAAAAATTGGAATATATAAATGCTAGTTTTTTTTTAGCTTGGCTGAATACTAAGTCCTTTGTTTTAACTCAACATGAAACCATTGCCTAGTTGTTGTCTGCAACAATCTAACATAAACTACATTTTAATTTTTAAAAATGTGCCATAATTTTAAGCAAGTACTTAACAAGATCTCTGAGCTTCATATCATATGCAGCTCACAACAAAATCTGACTCTTGGGATGCAGAATTTCATTGGAGCCAAAAAAGTTATAGAATTGAATTTTATTGCATTTTCCTGAATACTTATATTGAATTAAACTAAACGAGAATTCGGAGATTACCCAAAAACCAGAAAGAATTCTAATCAGACTTAATTCAACACAATGAGAAAAAACTATTTCTTCATTCATGAATAAAAACCAGGAACAGAACGGTATGGAGACGTTTTGTTAAAGCCTCATTGTTGGCACGTGCCTGATGGGGGAAAAGAAAGAAAGATTTGTTGTACAGTAAAATGAATAATTCAGGATTATAAGAACTACTAATGAAGACATATTTAAAGCAAGAAATAAAAAGAAGAATTGTTGGAGAAAAACTACATATCGCAGATACAAAGTTTAAGCAGAAATTTTAATACGCAAAATATCAATAAAATCGAACAGTCAGATAACTGACAAAATGAAAACGAGATTTACCCAGTTAAATTTCGTCTAAAAACAGAATTCAATAGTATAAAATTTCACAGCTACGAAAGTGAAAGAGCTAGCTAAGTCTGGGAAAATAGAGGCACACAAACACAGAAAAAATAACTTTAAAGAAGGGAAAAAATACGAACAGAAGGAAGTGATATTTTGATTTCAAAACGAAATAATTTGCTTCGTCTACTTGGATACAACGGCATTCCTCGGACCGTTTGCAACAAAGAGAACTCAAATGAATACAACGAACACGAGATGACAAAACGTTTCTTCTTACCAGTCGTGATTTTATGTTGCCTACAGATCGTGATTGCTTTCAAAATAACGAATGTCAAACTGTTTAAGCAAACGCTGACACTCCGAATAAAAAACGGTGAGCAAGTCCTAGAACACTCTTGGGCCAGAAATCACGATATCAAACGATAACACTGATCCTAAATATTTAGGAATGATGCCCAGCAGCATAGGTGTCAATTTAGTCAAATATAGCCCTGGTATCTTAGTCCACAATTTCACATTCAGGTGAAAAAAGCTGACAGTGTTGGTACGCAAGGCAGTTACCTTTTGGCTCTGCAGACTTGAAAGAAAATTTTCGAAAGGCTGCGTATCAGAAATTGGATTTGAAATTTTGAAGCCCAGGTATTTTGGCCTCTTGGTGCATGGTGTTAGGCTCACAAAATGAACTGCTTAAACACATTTGATATTTTAATACATTGCTATATAGTTCTACGACAATTCATGCAAGGTCCTGATCTTAGATCACTCTTTTAAAAGTGATATCACCCAAAATTACTGCTATTAAGTCACTGTGACCATGGTTACATTGTGCTGGCTATTTGTACATGGTCACGCATTCATCTACGTCTGAAGTCGTACAATATCGCTGCAATTTCTATATGTATTCAAACTGGTCACTACTGTCCGGATACATTCATATTCTTTATAGCCTTCGAAGATTTTTCCAAATTTCTTCTCCTGTTTATCTCAGAAACACAACTTGCGTTTACCAAACAACGCCCAAAATTTAATAATAAATTTTAAATGGCAAACCAACAAAATTGCATGAGTATTCAACAAATTTCACATCTTAATGGTTATGAAATGAACCTTGCAACAAACCTACGATTAGATTAGATTAGTTACTAATCCAGTGAGCTCACCTTGACACTCGAATAAGCTCCACCAACTTTTTCTTCAACTGATTTAAATGCATTTGAATTCCTGCAACACAAATTAACACAAACATTAGCCAAAATTTTTATAATGACCCTCTTTAAGGATAAAATAACTGGGATATAGAAAAAATTGCCAAACACTAATCACGCTGAATCACTAATCACGCAAAAATCAGTACAATCCATTATTTTCAACTACACTACATCAGTTAATTCATGCATCCATTCAGAGCATTTATGTAGCACCCCTACAAGAAACTACTCAGAGCCACTCCCAGCCCAACCACGACCAAAGTTAAATGATCATATAGTCATTATCAGTATAATCCAACCCTCTCTAATGTATAATCGATTCCATCAACTCAGTGTTTAATTCTGCAGAACTTTCATCATGTTTTGCATTAACTTCATGTAATAACATTGTAAATGGGGACAGTCAAGTATTTAGCAGGTCTTTGGCTGACTCATTGATCTACATCATTACTGTTTTATTGCTTTATTGTTTATTGACTTTCAATGCTGTGTCAACTGTCCAAGTTACAATTAGATTGCATTTGTCATACAGCATGTTACACTGACATGCTGGTGCTGCAATGATATGCAGGTCACTAAAGCAATCAATCAATCAAATAAAACCAATCAATCAAGCAACATGCAACTAGTCTCATCTTTCTTCCGACACACTCGCCTTAGGTCCCCGAGCTTCCTGCTTGCGAAATCTCCAAACGATCGAAAGGCAGCACCGGTTTTCTGATAGCTGAAAGAAAAAATTAGTTTCACAAATGTCTAATTAAGCAGACGTAAACAAATTTTAAAAATAAGGCAGCACTAAAAAAGCCATTATTATTTTTACATTATCATGCTGGTAAATAAAAAATAACGATGTCCAAACAGAATAAGCAGCTGCATCTCTCAGATCCTTTGATCGGCTTGACCTCTTTGCTCCCTGCCATAGCTCAGTCCAGATCACGTACCAGCATAGGTCCCTCACCATGGACTGGACTTCCACCAGCAGTTTGTTCCGCATTTCTCTCTGGCAGGCTTTCCTCATCTCAAAGCCCGCCCTATCTCTCAAACTTTTCTGAGAGAAGCACTTTATATAATACAATAAATAAATTAAACAATTTAATATGTATACAATATACGTGTAGGTCCTCCGCATCAAACATTCAAAATATTATTTTAAACCACAGTTTAAGAAAATTCCTGTCATGACCCAGTTGCACATTTCTAATGTTGAGCATAGCATCTTTTTAATAAATTTTATTATTCAACCGCATAAAAGTCATCTAAAAGTCAACAACGTACGCTCCAGAATCCTTGATGGTCTGAATTCCGTACTGAAGATCTTGTTTAATTTCAACCATTGGTGTAATTCCCAGCTTCTGCTTTAGGATCGCAGCTTCTCGGTTCTTCGCGATCAGAACGATTCGCAGCGTCTGAATCTCGTACTCCAGCTGTAAAGTCAAAACGATTCAGTCAGGAAATCATCTTTCGTACAATTATTGTCCATACATGCTTTCTTAGATCATATTCATACATCCAAATTCTGTAAATCGCCCAAAACAAAACTATAATTGCATGCAGTCAGGGTCGCCAAAAGGTGGGGATGATGGAGGGATGATGCTCAGAGGCCCGGTGACTTCATTTTTCTTAGCCTCTGCACATGAGAGCACATGACCCTTCCTCTCTCCGTAGCCATCTGATCTTCTTACCGAGAGTGTGCGTGGACAGTGCAAGCATTATGGCCTGGTTGACTTGGGGGTGGCATATGTGGAGCAGAAATGTCTAAACAAATGCATGTGCTGGAAGGAGTTTTAACCCCAAAATCTCCGTCAACAGTCCAGTGCGCTAACCACTACTAGACTATCGTGCACTAAAAACATGACCGCTGACCAGAACTAAACACATGCTACTTGAATTAAGTATCATGCCTTGAATTAAACTTAAACTACATCTTAAGACTCAGTTAGTATGTTAGTTGGACATGTTCATAATGACTTGTTATGACTCCCAGCATGCCTCAGTAGTGAGCATCAGTATACTTTTACGCCATTTATCATGATCAGCAAAATTTTAATATACTTCTAAATTTTTAATCTAATTATCGACCAAGACAATTTTAAGTATTAGGCTTTGACGTAACAGTAAGCCAGGTATTAACTGCAAGTTATACATAGATGACATTAACACAGAAGTGTTTGGTAAAGTTAATCTTAGGCTAACCCTGGAGAGCTCTGTTCTGTATTCTTCTTGCTGACTTTCTGTAACTTTAGACGGATCGTCCGGCGATTGTGTCAGATAGGGCATCGGACCTCCAGTGGCACCTTCAACCTCATCCCCTGCAGCATAAACAGTAAACAAGTAAGTCGTTGACACATAATTATCTGAATGTAATTTACGAGATTCAATTGTCTGCGAGACACATATCACATTGTGATAATCCCGAAGACTGCATGCCTGTATACAAAACATTATGGTTGTCAGCGACTTAGCTAAAATAGAGTGCTGCGACCTATCAGCCACATCGCATGATACAATGCGCTCAGTAAATAAGTAATCAATTGATGCGAGGTCAAAATAAATCTGTCACGCTAATAAACTCATAAGGGAGGGAAAATTTGCAGTAAATACGTGTCAATATAAAATAAGAGGCTAAGGCGCAGCGCTAAATTTTAGCGATTTCTTGGGCGGTCATACTGCTTACATGGCAGGCACAGAGTCTTCGGGATTACCCACATTGTATGTACGTACGTAAGTGTAGAATGCAAAAAGACATGCAAAATAAAACTGTGTGGGAGTATAAAAATTCGCTCTCGGACTACACCCATCTGCGCACAGCTTAACTCAAACCTATGTGGCACATTAAAATAGCAAGCAGGTTATTGATGCGAAGTTCTCGAGTTCATCATAAAGCAACCGATATAATTATGTGTTCCTTCCTTGTCAACATTTTCTTGACGCAACGCACTTCTGTGCGCACTCGCACTCAACAAAATTTTGCCATACAATTTGACAACAACAACATTGGGATCCATATTAGCCGACAGTTCCACCATATTAAATGCAAATTTTATTACGTGCAAGACTACCACAATTTTACCCTTGTCAGGTACTGGATCTTCGTTCGAGTTAGACGACATTCTCTTGAGAAACGCGAAAATCGCAAACAAATTGGATTTTCAACTTTTCTTCGTTTGCAATTTCAACCGGAAACACGTGACATATAAATGACGTCCAAACTGTGAGTCTGGCGGAGGTCGTTGGTCTGGCGCATCAGCGGCTAGATGACTAATAGGGTGTGAAATATTATAGGTCAACTGAAAATGCCCTCTTCATATATACGTCCATGTCTCTCTCTCAGTTCCTTTCATTCTTTCCAGAACATTGGACGTCCATATCACTAAACGGTAAAAAGTAATTTGATGTATTGTATCGTATCTGTAAATTTATATAGCGCATCTCTCAATGTACGTTATTATAGGCGCTCTTCAGGCGTGAGACCAAGTCACCAAGAGAAGAGAGAAACTCAGAAAAGTGGTCTTGATACAACGAAAAGAGGCACTTGGTCCACCAGTTAATATGGAGCAGGCCTAATGCGTTGAAGGTGGAAGCTGGTTCCACAATGCAGAAAGAGCCAATGAAAGCAAAGGCTCGCGTTTTAGCCTTGATCATAGAATAGATAAAGCGTAGCTTTGATGCATGTTGCGGAGTATTCTGTGGTGCCAGCAACCACCGAGAAAACGTGGGGCGCTATAACAATTGAGTGCTCATACATTGGCTCTACACTTAATAACGTACTTCATATAATATTCCAAAAGAAACATGTAATGAGATTAATAGGCAATTTATGCAGTTCTTAGGGACGTTATAAGAAATTTCAAATTTTATTTCCCTCCATTTATTGTTGAAATGCAGAACTATATATTATTCAGTTTGCAATGATTAATGTATCACGCTTCAGCGTTTCCTGGTTACTTACTATAAATAGCACGGCGCGAGAACGCTAAAAGAAATAATCTCATCAAGTTAGATACGACATTAGGTTTCAGCGTTAAGGTTTTCTTCACGCTATGATGGACGTTGCGGAGTAATTGAAACCGTGTCATACCCGATGCGAATTTATCTTGAATTGAACATGGGATGGCTTTTAATGCCAAGGACGGAGGATTAAAGACGAGTATGTCCGACTGTCCGTCTCTGTTCGAATAGGTTTTATGAAATATCTCAGTTGATTTTCCACGTTGGAATTGAGGAGAATTTGTGTTCATATACGCGCAACTGATTCTGGAAATAAAACCTCGAACCTGTGTGTGGCTGGTGTGTAGTTATATATGATACTGAGCTTTCAGCTATTCCGAGAATTCATTGCATGGTGCGTATATAATGGCATCAATTATTGACAGTTTTGAACAAGAATATTTATCCCAGTAAACGTGCGTTGCGAAATCTGACATCGTGACAATTTTAGTCTTCATTTCTAATCCAATAATGTGCAGCAAGTTCTTAAGTTGCAAATGTTCACTGAGTGAAAAATTTTCACTGAGTCTGGCCTGTCAAAACTGCAGATGTTTTGAGATTCTATTTAGTCCTATTTAATTTAAAAATAAGAAAACGAGGCAGTAACATAATTTACTATTTGTTATCATAGATACTGCTCGATGATAATTAAATACGAGATTTTCTAAGCATGTATCAAAATCGATAGCAGAAAAAACCCATTTACGATTGCATAACCCAGGTGTTCATTTGCACAATGACCATGTAATCGAATGAGTATGTTTGCGTAGTGTGTCTGATGACGTGTAGGCTAAGATGTGTATATTCCCTTTAATTGAACATCATGATTCATATTAATTGCGTTAAAAGTGGTATTATGTCAAAGGATCCCCACTTTATCTTCGGCATTGACTTTTTGTCCTACTCAGCATTAAACTTTTTTGTCTGTCTCAAAATCTTCGTGATTTTTATATGATTAAAGTTTGGCGTTAGTGTGCATTTGGCTGTTCAGTACAAACTTTCACGAAGTCTTAAATTGTATCCATTTAAATCAGTTAAGTAGTCATGTACGTTGAGCCTTTGTGAGAGGAATTTCAGAGGAACTATGCGAAATGGCTTGATGTCTATATGCAGAAATTACCTACGTGCAGTTAGTAATGTTAGTTTATTGTCTGTTTATTGTCTGTTGTTTTGTTCCAGGTCGATAACCGACTCAATTTCTGTGGATTAAGTTTATTGCATCTTGATCAATGGAACATGGAATGGATTAATAAGTCAATCTCCAATTATCAAGAAATCGTAAGTCTATCTAATGTTATGATCTTCCTGGTTAAATGTTTCTCTGGTAAAATTGCTGAAAACTGTAGAATTTTAATTGATTAGTTGTGTAAAAGTTGTATCAAATCAAATGAAAATATTCTTTATTATTCATGAATCTTTAACAAGAACCCAATTTACATACTATATTTAAAAGGCGATGGAAGGGTAACCGAAAATAAATGGACCATTCTAATAACACGGTGGCACAAATATGCTGCTAATATGAGTCCAGTGAAATGATATTTAACAGCACAAGCCATGTTTAATGACTTATTATTAACAAATGTTTGTATATAGTTTGTTAGAGTTTAATTGGCTATTTAATTCTATACGCACACATCACTTGATGCACATCTCAAACATCCCCCAAACATTTTGTAGAGTTCCATTAAGGGCAAGAACAACACAATGGAGCTCTTTGCAATAGTACATTTTCTGTGTCTAATGATATTGGCTCTGTCTTTAAAACCTGTTTTTCGTTGCCAAAGAATGAGCCAAATCAAATGATGCCTAAAATAAGCTTTGCCTAAGAGCAAAAGATGATATCATGTCGCTATATTACAGCAGCACTCATCCAGACTCGGATATCTTTGTCCATTCACTTGTATTATAGCCTACAGGATTGACTAAGTACAGTACTGTAACTCGATACTATATGGTCTGTCAAAATCGATTAATTTACCACTTAACCTGTGTTGTTCACACTGCAGCTCTCATTTAGTCAAGAACCTTGAATCCTTGATCCTAGAGATGACATCACCCACATCCCTAATTTATTACAACAGCAACCATCCAAACTCGGATATCCTTAAAATATGTCTTTTGATGATCAATGTCATATCATATCAGGTTCTGCTCCTCCTTTGTCATCAGCTTTAGTCATACGATGTGCTGATCTTGAATTAAGACAGATTGCTGTCAGCTTCAGAAAAATACTTTGTGATCAAAGTCATCAATTTGTTTGTTTGTTTGTATGCGTACTTGTTAGTGCGTCCCTTCAAGCATGCTACTCAGAGGCGCTCCCGACTGCAGAGCGGACACTGCATCGGAGTTTCACGCCGAAGCGCTGAGCAATTTCGAGTGAAGGACTTGCCCAAGGTCCCTACGCGGCGACTTGAGGTGGATTCGAACCTCGAACCTTCCGGCTTCAATTTACATGATTTGGAAGCAGAATGTTTTTTAAGTAGCTGGTCTAGCTGAGTGAAACTCTTTGCTAAGATGAATCGAAGGATCCCTTTAGATTTGTATTTTTAGATCTAAACTTGAAACACATATATCTCTTCTCTAAGGACAATGACTAGGTAACATTGTAAGGACAATGACTAGGCAACATTGTAAGGACAATGACTAGGTAATATTGTAAGGACAATGACTAGGTAACATTGTAAGGACAATGACTAGGTAACATTGTAACAATGACTCTAGAGGTGTCATTGTAAGGATAATGACTAGAGGTAACCTTGTGAGGACAATGACTAGGTAACATGGTAATCTTACAGGTCAGGCCTACGTTTTTGGAGTTTATGTGGCAGAAGGAAAGATGAACAGTTTAAAATGTTGCTAAATCGGTTGTGGAAGTAGGTGAGCATCTGCCTTAACCACGGCAACATATGATTACTGGTAAATCTGGCAACCCTTGCTAGTCCCAGTCCGCAGCCATTATTCTGATTTGATGTCTTACTAATAATACAACAACAGATCTTGTTTTGTATTGGTAAATTATGATCTGTGGATTCTGTGGTAGATCTTTAGCAATGGGTTAGCACAGTGCATATTGCTGTTTGTTTTGTGTTTTCAGATCGGTGCCTATGAGAAACAGGTGTGGGAAAGGTCTTTGGAAAAGGCTGTTCTCAAGGTAGGTTGGAGTTATACTTGTTTCGAGGTGATTCATGCAACATGTCGAAAGCAGCTACTATATATTGTGGTGGCTGCTAGGAGCCTCCGACTAATCAAAATGGTGTTTCCATGTCGGTAGCATAAGTGAACCG
Source organism: Lumbricus terrestris (assembly GCA_949752735.1). Lineage (NCBI taxonomy): Eukaryota > Metazoa > Annelida > Clitellata > Crassiclitellata > Lumbricidae > Lumbricus > Lumbricus terrestris. The sequence continues at coordinate 7,380,318 of OX457052.1, forward strand.
GATAAAGCAGGCTGATACAGCTGAATTGTGGGACTATTTGCATTGTGTTTGTTTGTATGTGCACTTGTTATATAGCGCACCTTCAAGCTCCATACTCCGAGGCGCTCCCGACTACAGAGCGGACACTGCATCGGAGTTTCACGTCGAAGCACTGAGCAATTGCGAGTGAAAGACTTGCCCAAGGTCCCTACGAGGCGATTTGAGGTGGATTTGAACCTCAAACCTTCCGGCTTCAAGGCAACGATGCCACCACTACACCACCGTGCCCCACGCATTATGGTGTATGAAATGATTTTTCTCGTATACTGTTGATATTATTCATCCTTGTCAAGCGATTCGGCCAGTGGTCTTTCCCCTTCTTGTTACATCCCTATTCCCTATAACAGAGGTTGTTGAACTATACCATATTTATTGTCTTCATAGATACAAATGCATGTAAATTTCCAAATGCATAGATGCAGCCATTAATCGTCCATACATACATGCCACTGTGGGGAGTTCTTTAAACCGTTTACTGGGTAAATAAGCGGATGATATACAGGCAAGCTACCACATAGTTTTGACGGCTACATTCATTGAACCGGCAAAGTCCAATGATGCGAAGTAACGTCTGCTGCCAACTTCAGAGGACTATTCATTCATTTATACTCATTCACAGAAATTCTCCTTAAAAATGGACGGTCCTGTAATATGGAATACAGTCTCCTGCTTCAGCTCAGAAATGTTTACAATTTCTTTTAGTTTAAAATGTAGTTATGCAATTATTCTCAGGTGTTATAAATTTGAGTTTATCCTATGTGCAGACCATTTAATTATATACAGTTAGGTCTTTGTTTTTTCATTGACTTTGTCTCATCTCTATTTACTTTGGTAATTCATATCCCATGAATCATCTTCTTATTGATGGTTTAATCCAATGTTTATTTTACAAGTGCATCTTGTTAGCATTGTTGGCATTGGGCTTCAGATATGTTGACAATGAGCCTCAGTTATGTTGACAATGGGTCTCAGGTATTTTGACAATGAACCTCAGATATGTTGACAATGGGCCTCAGATATATGTTGACAATGGGCCTCAGGTATGTTGAGAATAGGCCTCAGTTATGTTGACAATGGGCCTCAGATATGTTGACAATGGGCCTCAGATATATGTTGACAATGGGCCTCAGATATGTTGAGAATAGACCTCAGGTATGTTGACAATGGGCCCTCAGGTATGTTGACAATGGGCCTCAGATATGTTGACAATGGGCCTCAGATATGTTGACAATGGACCTCAGTTATGTTGACAATGGACCTCAGTTATGTTGACCATATATGTTGACTATGGGCCTCAGTTATGTTGAGGATGAGCCTCAGTTATGTTGACAATGGGCCTCAGATATTTTGACACTGTGCCATTCCAGTTGTCTATCGGACTAAGAGTTGCATTGATTACTAGCAATACCTTCCAATTTGCTCCCACTTGACTGCATGCATGTAGAGCGTGAACCAGTGAACCACCAACAAGAGGTTATCACACTGGAGCTATACAAATGTCGACACGCACCTGTTCTTTACACTTGATGCTGTGCTTCAAAGGGCGCAGAAGATAGGAGCCATGCAAATGTGAGAGGTACAACATTTGTTTATGTGCCACGCCTCAGAAGTGAGTTGTGGTAGTTGGAGGATCTGTCGCCGACGCGCACACATGACCACGGCCCTTCAACAACCGGGGATGCTCTTTGACACCCTCAGAATTTGCTTTTAATTGTTTGACCTTTGAACTAATCGGCATGTCTGAATTCAGTCTGTTCGCATTTGATTCATAGCACAGTTGTGTCCGGTGTTTAATTGCATATATTGCGACGTCACCCTCTCCTTCATGCAAACTTTGGACTGGCAATACCATTAGTACCAGCCGCAATGAAATATAGCAGTATTTGAGGTGTGGAATAAAGACGTATATTATCTAGACCAAGATATTTAAGATTTTCCTAATATTGTGTTCTCAGTCATATCTCTTGAGCTTTTCCTGTAGTGTTCTGAGTCAGAGAGAAGTGTTTTCATGCCTGGAGATAATATTCCCGTAGCCCCACCCCATTCTAGAAGGCTTTCTAGGACACGTAGATGTTAACTGAGTATAAACTGTTGTTTTGAGTCTTTGCGACATTTCTTTCCGCTCTTAAACAGCCGTTGTTTAAGCGTGAAACAAACGTCTGCCTAATTTAGACACGTAGCACTGTGAAGTAAATAAATCTGGTGGAGTTTACCAGGGTCCGCGTACAGTATAGATCCAATCATTGGCTTCAGCTGGCGAGTGTATTGTGTTAATGTGTCACAGTCAAAGTTGTTTATGAGCTTCGACAGTTGGTGGGGGTTTTGTTTGGTGGCTTTAGTTTTTAAGCTTTGGAGACCGTGTGCACCGAAAAGAAGTCCCTCGATATCTTACAAATTACTGAGCCAGAGGTCAAAAGGTTAATCGTGTGCAGGTCATGGTAAACTAAGAGAGTTACGGAACACTTAAAAATGACGAAAAATGGGCGTTGTAACGTGACAGGGCTTGTAGTTCCAGGACTTATGATGCATCCATTTAGTCGGTCCAGGACTTTGGAAGGGTATCCAGGAATTGCTGCAGTCTGTTTTCCAGGTGGGCCTGGCAGCTAAATCGTTTTTCCGGATGTTATGGTTAGCATCCATGGGAATCTGGTATTGTATGCATCAGCATGGCAAGCGCTCATTCCCATTCAGTGACTTTTATTGATGCAAAGACTACATCAATGTGGTGTAGTGAGTATGCTCGTTGTCTTGCAGCCGGAGGGTTGCAGGTTTGAATCCACCTCAAGCCGCCGCGTAGGGACCTTGAGCAAGTCTTTCACGTGTAATTGCTCGTGCGCTTTGGCTTGAAACTCCGATTCAGTGTCCGCGTTGTAGTCAGGAGCGCTTCTGAGTAGAGAAATTGTGAAGGGACGCTATAACAATTGCGGTAGTGCAGATGCAGTGAATATTGATGCAAAGACTACATTAGGTGACTGTGTGCGCGCATGGCTGGACATTGTTGTTGTTGTTTTTGTTAAAATTAGCACCTGAAAGTGAGCACTTTACGGTAATCATTGCTTGGACACCTGTATGGCTACCTAGGCAATATATATGAATCTTGATCGGCAGCAAGTTAATTACTTTTTTATTATCTACTGTTGATACATTGGGCCCATTTATATATATCTTTTGAATTCAGCTGAATTAAGTTTAGGCTACTGCTTACATTCATCAATTGATTAAATAAATAAATTTAGTAAGTAAATAAGCGGCTAGAAGTGAGAATTTAACATCTTAACTATGAAAATGTTTTAAAAGTAGTAATCTAGTAATTATGAAGCATGTAAACAAGAATGTCTTTTCTGTTCACTAGATTATTTTCAATTGAATGTAGACTTTATATAATTCATATTGTTTTAAAATCAGCAGTGCCAAGAGCTGGTAAGCTGCTATGAAAATAACCTGTCATTTACAGAATTGTTTTGAATCCTAATTGCAAGTCGTTTGGGGTAAATAGTTTTTGTTTGTATGTGCACTTGTTATAGCACCCCTTCAAGCTCCCTACTCAAGAGGCGCTCCCGACTACAGAGCAGACACTGCATCCAGGCCCGCATTAAGGTAGGTGCTAAGGGTGCTGCAGCACCCGGGCCCGCGGGTTTTGGGGCCCGCATTTTCAGAAACGATGAAATTTATTAGGAAGAATAGGCTATTGCAACAATAATAAATAGGCCTACGAAGTTGTCGTCAACGAAATGTTTGCAAAGTTCTCCCACACCAGTGGCGTAGCCAGTAATTTTTTCATGGGGGGGCAGTGGGGTGGCAGCTTAAAATGATGGGGTGGCTACCGATGGCAACTAAAGCGTGCATCGGCATCGGTATATTGCCATAGACTGTGTATTTTTAGATTTTGGATGTATTACAGTATTGGACATAATACGCATGCAAGCCTCACTAGCTTGTCTGTCCCACAGTGCACTATAGTGGCCTGTCCCACTTTCCCATCAACCACCCTATAAGAAGTTGTACAGGAAGTTGTATAAAAAATAAAATAAGTAAGAAATTATATACCATTCTTTAATTCTTTATCACTCGTAAAAGTAAAAAGTAAAACAAACGCAGGGATTGGGGGGGCAGCTGGGGGGGCAGCCCTTTCATTTGGGGGGGGCGGCTGCCCCCCTTGCCCCCCCCGTTGTTACGCCACTGTCCCACACATCCGATTTATTAGCTCCAGCTTATGAATTGGTTGAAATCACAGGAACTTATTGTTATTGTAGCCTAAATTTATCTTTGGGACCAGCGCCGAATTAAGAAATGTTGAGCCCTAGCTGTTCGGTAAATTTTTGCGGATCTTCGGCCAAACATTTTGATGACCTTTTTTAGTCGTTTGGTTGAAATTTGCTAAAAATCTAAAAATTATCGGAATTTTTTTTCCAGCATGTGTGGGGCCCCCTAAAGTGTGGGGCCCCTGTTCGGTCGAACATGTTGAACATGCCGTAATCCGGCCCTGTTTGGAAGGTATCAAAAGTGATGGGCTATCTTAAATTATAAGCCATGCGGGTAAATCATGATGACTGTCTCCTTTAAAATAATATGAGAAATAACATTAGAAAACATGTTATTGTATAACTCTTAAATTCTTAAACCTATTATAGCTTATCATCTTCTTCTCTATAGTTTTCTGCCTCTGAGGCTGGCTGAAATGTCCGATGCCTCTTCCTCAAACTTTCCATAGGCCTATCCATTTGCTATTATCCATAACCTGTCGTGGTCCTCATCTTGTTCGCTTCCCTTCGTGTTTCCTTCATGATCGTTCTTCGATAAACGGATAAACGGATGATAAAAACATTGACATGTAGTGGCGCGTGGTGTTGTTTGGATTTGAGACATGAACCATGAGAGCAATATAATCATAAGAAGACTGCATGGAGGTCTTCGAAATGTGGACATGGGGAACAATGAAGAAAATCAACTGGATGGAACATAAGCATATATGGCTCATGAACATAAATAACAATTGAAGAAGCTAGTCGTTCGTTCCTTCTGTCACGTATAGACCTACATCTACTAGTGTAAGAAACTTTTCCTTATAAACAATTGCACACGTACCGGTACCAAAGGAAATCTCCTGGTTGTATAGTGTATAGGCTACTCATTAGGAAACACGGTATAATTACATGTATATGTGCCTCCATGGTAGACCAGTGGTTGACAGAAGACTCAGAGGAGGGCCCGCAAGGTTACCACAGCACCCGGGCCCGCACTAGCCTTAATGCGGCCCTGACTGCATCGGAATTTCACACCAAAGCGCTGAGCAATTGTGAGTGAAGGACTTGCCCAAGGTCCCTACGCGGCGACTTGAGGTGGATTCGAACCTGCAACCCTTCGGCCACAAGGCGACGAACATACCCACTACACCACCGCGCCCCACAACAACATGCTTGAGAGCACCTGACGTTATAGCGCCCCTTCAAGCTCCCTACTCAGAGGCGCTCCCGACTACAGAGCTGACACTGCATCGGAGTTTCACGCCGGCATTTGGAAAAGGTTTCCGGTAGATGGCCAGCCGTGTGAACTGCCACTCCATTTCCATCTAGTCTTCCCACTTCCATCGGCTCTTCTGAAGCAATTTCTGTTCTTTGGTTTCGCAGGGAGAGAGACGAGGTGTGCTTGACTTTTATGACTGTGATTTATGCTTTCGCTACATGTTGTTTATATCCTTCTTCTTCTTCTTCTTATGTCTGTGTTGTTCTCAGACCTTCAATCACGTGACTTGGAAAAGAGCGAAGGTCAACCTTGACCTGATAGACGTCGATCTAGTACGAGGTATGTTTGTTTCCAGACATGCTTGAGTTCAAGCGTTGTGTTGTACTGTCAAGGGCAACTGTTGTCAAACATACATGTTTGAAAGTGAATACATGTCTTTTATTCATTGTTGCTCTGCACTAAGTATGTATGCATGTATGTACGTATGTATGTGGCTTTTGGGTATGTAAGTATGTAAGTATGTTTGTATGTTTGTATGTATGTATATATATATATAACATACTTATATGTATGTAGGTGCAATAGCACTTGGAAATGCCTCTTACCAGTAGTGTCCTTTAAGTCGGCCTATCTCACAAAAGCATGTGTCTGTGTCAGTGTCAGTCATTCTTATGTTGAATGTCACTAAGAGCAGAAATGCCATAAGTCAGTCAGAAAGCAAAGCAGTAAATGAGTACATGCAGAAAACTAAATGTTGTAAATTATTTTCACACCTGGGTGAGATGTATTGACTAAAGGCAATTCATTCATCCATTCATCACACTTTAACCAAAGTTGTCATTTGATTTATAAAAGTTTCAATTCGGAATAAGCCAGGTGCTGAATTCTGCATATGATAAGATGACTCCTGATTAGTCATTTAGTGTGCTCCTTCTTGTTCCAGCTGATCTCTTCAGTTATTTGCTTGCTGACTGACTTACCTACCTCACTCTTGTTCAAATTCATTCGCTCTTGTTCACTAACTTGTACTCGCTCACTAACTCAGTACACGCTCGCTTGCTAAAATTGCTCTTTCATTCACTCAATCCCTCTTGCTCGCTTACTCAGTTGATCATTCACTCATGCTCACTCGCTATTGCTATTCACTTGATCACATGGAGCCATACTTTATCGCAGGGGTATCAATCATGTAGACCGCATGCGGCCCGTGGACCTGATTAATGCTGCCCACAACAGCCACCTGGTTTTTAGTTTAAAAAATTTTCGGTTAAAAACCGATTTTACAGTTCTTTTGCGATTTGATCCAAGGTTCAAACGATTTAATGCTTCTTTTGCTGAGAACATTGAATCTGTGACAGCAGATCGTTATATGCAGATGGATTTAGTGGATAGTGGACACTCAATGCGATATTATGCTGAAGCAGTAGTGGGTTAGGCCTATGTAATACCATATAGTTGCTGAAAATATGAGTAGGTCCTAAATTTCACACGATTGTATCATTATTACAGTATTGTATGCTGCAATGATATAATTCTACAAGTGATAGTTCATAGATATATTTTTATGTTGCGGCCCGCAAGCCATCGCCAATTTCCAAATGTGGCCCACACGATGATTTGAGTTTGAGACCACTGCTTTATCGTCTAATACGACCATGCCTTATTTTCAATATTTACATAAGACAGTTAAGATTGTAGATTAGACTGTTGTCAATGATGAATTTCCTGTAAAACGTGTCCCTACTTTCCCTTGTTTTTAACGGCTGAGATATTTTCATGCGCAACAGGTTCAACGTTTTCCAAGACGAAGCCACGACAAGGCTGGGCCCTGATCGCCAAGCGGACGTTTCTGCGAGCCCTTCTTCTCCCATTCTGCTATCAATGGTTAGACTACAGATGTTTTCTTTCTTCGCGACATGTGTGCCACGTCTGCCACGTACGCCCCACCAAATTTTCTCCACTTCCAAGTTAAACCACAGCCTGTTGTCCATCGTTGTGTAATCGACATGTTGCAGCCGTTATGTTTTTTATTTACTTCGAGGAACGATTCCAGCAACCCTGGAACTAGATTCTGTGCTTAGTTCCTGCTTCGAGGTGTGTGTGTGCTCGTAAGCTTGTTATCTGTTTACGTTCCTTATCTTTTAAACGGTGCAGACTTTTTCGGCCGTTCGGATGGTGTTTGTTTGGTGTTGAACGCCTTGTTTTTTAATTGACTGTGACACTATTAGTTCTTAAGAAGTTGTGTTAAGTCCGTCATTCAACCTGCGATTCAATTTGCTCCTTTTATTATTAATTATTACTTCAGTGTATTATGACGATGTTTTATGTCCCGTTGTACATTTGCAAGTGGAGTAATAAAGAAAATACTTACTTACTTATACACACATACACTCAAACCTCGAACCCGCTCTGCTACCAGACAGCGTCGAGCCTTCTCTTTTGTTGGCCCGTCCACATGGAATGGGCTCCCGCTTGCACTACGCTCACTACCTCGAAATAATTTGCTTTCTACCAGTTGCTCAAGACCTATCTTTAGCTGTGGCTTGACTGGGAGCGCCTCTGAGTAATCTTCTTGAAGAGGCGCTATATAAGTTTTCGGAATGAATGAATGAATGAATACGTTATTGAGAACAGTCCATCTACGCTTTGATGCAATTTGAACCTACAGGCAAATTTTAATACTGATGTGAAATTGAGAATAATTGTGAACTGATGTATTACACGGAAAACTGATGCGCAAGTACGTAGTACCTGGAAAACCTGTTTCTGTTTGCTATTACAGGTGGAAGAGCAGTACGAGTTGGTTTATCTTCTGGCTGCTGAGTCTGCTCTATGCCTTACAGGTCGCTTCATTCATCACTTACTTCACCGATGCCAATGATGCATTCGGTACCGAGGTACGAACTCTTTGGATGCCATCCAACAAGATTCTCCAATGTAGTCTGTAATCTAACGATTGCAGGTTTGAGTAGACTGAGTAGGCTCCTTTTGTCACTGTAAATGTAATTGTGTAAATTTATATGTCTGCTATAAACTGGATTGTACGGAAGGTAATGATGACTGTTGGAAGCTTGTATAGTGGTTCCCAACCTTTTTTTACTTTAGGGGCACTTTTTATAAGTTGGAGGACACAAGGGCCATTTTTTTCTTAGTTGAAGGACATTAAGGGGCCACAAGGCTAAAATTTAATTAAGTTAAAGCATATAAAATCGTTATAATTGATCCAAAGTGGAATGTTTGATGTTATTTTAGGACGCCAAAATAAAATAAATAGTAATAAAAAATAATTATGTGTTATATCCTGTCAAAATTGTCAATTTTTTCAAATATTTTTTTCTTTAAAAGACAAGGGCCATTTTATGAGGCCTGGCATGGAAAGGTAAGGGGCATCCAGGCACTTCTTTTTCAACACTTTAAGCATTGTTACTAAAGTATTATTTACTCTGTGAAATACGTTTTCTATGCTTTAGTCTCTGTCTCTGGCACATCTCTTCAGTCCATGCATCCTGCTTCTCGTTGTGGCCTTAGTTCAGACTCAGGTCATTGAGACTTCAAGACCACGAGATTCCCCTTCATCGCGCTGCAAGATTCCAATTGCAAACGGGTCAGTGCATTATTCATTCATTCATTCATTTCGAAAGTTTATATAGCGACCGTTCTAGAAGTCTACTCGGAAGCGCTCCCAGCCCAGCCATCGCTAAAAAGATAGATCTTGAGCGACTGGTAGAAAGCAGGCAAATTATTCCGAGGTAGTAAGCGTAGTGCAAGCGGGAGCCCATTCCATGTGGACGGGCCGACATCCGAGAAGGCTCGACGCTGTCGGGTAGAAGAGCGGGTTCAAGGGACCAGCAACTCCCCATTGGCCGAAGTACCACTAACTACGGACAGTTTGCGACTTGTCGAACATGTGTCAGCTTCTGGAATTATTTCTGTTTTTTTTATCATCATCATCATCATATCATCAACAACCATGAGCTCAATGCCCATAGGTGTCTGATGCCTTTTTCACAATGCCTCTCCACTTGAGTGTTCTGGGCCACATGCTCCAGGCCCCCAGCTTCCCTAGGTTTGCTCCACACTACTCTTCAGGAATGTCATCCATCCACTCTCAATGCAGCCATCCTCTTTTGGTGCCCTCCATTATTCCAAACCCCATCAGGGTCTTAATCTTTCTGTCCACTGCAAATACGTCTCAACAGTCTCGGTTTTCATTGGATAACCTTTTCCACGAGGTTCTCAGTCATAGGGCTCCACCCTTTTTTGTACCTCCTTTTTGCTGACCTTCCAAGTCCAACCTTCTGTTGCATCTATTGCAAAACTTTAAATAAGCTTAAATCTTATTCGCAGATCAAGAAACAAGAAGAAAGTGCAGCAGCAACAAAATGGCGTCCACACGGTCTCCGAAAACGGCAGTTGCGGATCACACGACACGGGAATCGATTTGAATCCAGACGACGCATGCGGTGATCACACCAGCAGCGGTGGCAGGAACGCGTCCTTTTTCCAAGAAACGAAATCTTCACCGAATGACACTAGCACACCGAGTGACGCTACCGTTCCAAGCGATGCAGACAATGACTCAACAATGGTTTCTAACAATGACGACGCGGGGCATCATGTGACGGATGCCGATGACGAATCAGACGGTTCGATTGTGGTCGCCATGGATACGCCGAACAGTGCCGACCGCACGAAGAGGGCGTCGTTTGAGAAGACATCAGCGTGGCTACAACAGCTCAAGATTCTACATGACGTGTCTTCGGCCGCAGACGTGACAAGTTTGGCGTCAGAAGGAACAAAAGAAGTGGAAGGAACAAAGAGTCCTGTCCTGCTTCCGGGCTCATCTGGTTTATTGCTTCGACGACCGAATAGTTCTGTGTTGTTGAATGGATATATGTTGGTGGATGATGAACGAAGGGCAGCAAAGTCCCACTCGCTTTCGGAAGATGATGCCGTGAACTTGGATAACGATGACGGTGGCCTTAGGCGTCGGAAGAAATCTGTGTCTGCTAGTTATAACAAAAGACTGAGCCAGACAAAGGAAACAATGGATTACGTGCGACCCATTAGGAAAGATCTCACGATAAATACGGATGAAGCAGATTTTTGTCAGCTTGAGTTGCTATCGGACGCTGAAATTTATCGGGATAAACGTTTGGTAGGTCGTGAAGGAGAGTCGGAAAGTGTTCGAGATATTGCACGGGTGATTTCTTTGGACTCGGAAGTGCACAAACGTTGTCCTGGAAGCTGTGCAGCTCTTCCAAAACCATCCAGATCCCAAATGGAAAACACTTTCCCTCTGATGCAAAGGAAAAATCAGATGCGAGACGGTCCTGCCTACGAAAATGAGCAAATTCTGAACGAAAAGCAACAGAAGTTGGAGGTAATCTTCCTTTCTGGTTTCCGATGCAAAATTAATTTGCTTGTGAAATTGGCAGTGTAATTCTTGTGAAATTACCAGGCTAATCCTTGTAAAATCAGTTACCTGACTCTTGTGAAATTAGCAGCCTAATCCTAATTCTTGGTGAAATTAGACCTAATTCTTGTGAAATTAGCAACCTAATTCTTGTAAAATAAGCAGCCTGATTCCTGTAAAGTTAGCAACCTAATTCTTATAAAATTATCAACCTAATTTAAAAAAATCGGTATTGTGATTCTTGCGAAGTTAGTACCATAACCTGATTCTTGTGAAATTAACAGCCTAATTCTTCGGAAATTAGCAGCCTAATTCTTGTTAGATTGGTAACCAAATTCATGCGAAATTGGCAGTCTAATTCTTGTGAAATTAGCAGTCTAATTACTGTAAAATTAGCAGCCTAGTGTTTGTTAAATTTGCAACCGTATTCTTGTGAAATTGGCAGCCTAATTCTTGTGAAATTAGCAGCCTAATTCTTGTGGTATTAGCAGCCTAATTCTCGTGAAATTAGCAACCTAATTCTTATGAAATTGGCAACCCAGTTCTTGTGAAATTAGCAACCTGATTCCTATGAAATTGGCAACCTAGTTCTTGTTAAATTAATTAGCAGCAGTCTAATTACTGTAAAATTAGCAGCCTAGTGTTTGTTAAATTTGCAACCTTATTCTTGTGAAATTGGCAGCCTAATTCTTGTGAAATTAGCAGCCTAATTCTTGTGATATTAGCAGCCTAATTCTCGTGAAATTAGCAACCTAATTCTTATGAAATTGGCAACCCAGTTCTTGTGAAATTAGCAACCTGATTCCTATGAAATTGGCAACAGGTCTAGTTCTTGTTAAATTAATTAGCAACCTAATTCTTATGAAATTGGCAAACTAGTTCTAATGCTGCTTAAATTTTTGATGACTGCAACTTTGCTATGCAGTGTGTTTGTCGTGTATTGATTTATATACTGTCCTGCATATAACCATTGCTAAATTGTGTGTTCTGTGATACACGGGTATAGGCTGCATTATTCATGCCCCTGCTCCTGTTTACTGCCATGTATTTTTGATGGATATATTGCCACCACTGTGCTGGGAATTACCACGAACCTACTCTATATATAATCGGCAAGATCTGAGTTACGGTTGCAAGGCCAATTGGTTTTCACCGTGTCGTAGTTTATGATTGGGAAGGGCTTAAGCAACTGGTTTCTGCTCGGTAATCTGCTGAAGCAGATTTAGTTGCTGTTTTTATTACTTGTCTTCCAGCATTGCTGACTGACATCCTACCTTGAAACAACATCTGAGCGTTAGAAATACTTCCTTGTCAAATCTATATAAATAAAGATTCTGTGTGTCTGTTTGACCGGGATGCATTTCCACAGTTTTTGAGCTTTTCACACCAAACCATCACTACTCTGTCCGTGTGGGCATGGTACACCCGGTGGAGGGTTGGCGAATCTCTACCACTATGGGGCCCAGGTGGGGAGGGGCAAAAATCCTAATCTTCACTGTTTAACCGGGATGCACTTCCACACTTTTCAGCTTTTCACTCAAAACCTTCACTACTGTGTCGGTGTGGGCATGGGACACACGGTGGAGGGTTGGCGAATATCTACCACCATGGGGGCCAGGGTGGGGGTGAAAGCTCTAATTTTCACTATATATTTCTGTTCCATTGCCATAGTTTCACAGTTTTTACCTGAAATGTTGCAGCTAGACAGCTATGGTGCCACAGGGGCCACCTCGCCCCACCCAACAGACACCTCGCCCCTAAGGGGCCAGGTGGAGGCAGGGTATTGTGGGTGGGGGGGAGAAAATTTGCCCATAAACGCAAATATCACGAGACACGTACCGGTTAGGAGGTCGGAGTGTGATGAGGTTGGGGTTGGATGGAGTGGGGTGGTAAGCAGGCCTTTGGGGAGATGGCGGTTGGGGCTGGTTCATGTGGGCCAAAAGTGAAATTTATCAGCCAATGCAGAGTACCCCACAGAGGTGGAGGCAAGGTGGGCCGGCAGGTTAGGGGGTCATTGGCTGAGTGGGATGGAGAAAATAAGTGGGGTGGTGTATTCTCTCCACTAGACTGTCACACAACCCAAATTAAACGATATGCTAATATTTCGTGCATTCAGCGCAACTTTTTTGTGCGTAGGCTGGTGATGGAGGCGGGCATGACGGTGATGCGACTGGTGGCGATCGTGGACTGACATCGACCACTGGTCACGGTTCAGCGAGCGAATTCTCAGACAACGAAACGATGGCGAGTGACGACGAGTACTCGGAGGATGTAGGTTGTGCTCGTTGTTTTCTTTTCTGTCGAATCAGATTTCAGCTTAGACGTTTGAAATGCTTGGCTAATCGGTTTGGGCATAGAGGGCAGACATAATAATAACAATAATAATACTAATGATTATCGTCGTTTAATTTGAAGCTCACATAATGCAGAATTAATGCTACTATTCATTTTGTTCGTATACATGTGCACTTGTTATAGCGCCATTTATAATGTTTCTACTCGAAGGCGCTCCAGACTACAGCGCGGACACTGCATCGGAGTTTCGCGCCGAAGCGCCGAGCAATTGCGAGTGAAGAACTTGCCCTAGGTCCCTGCGCGGCGGCTTGAGGTGGATTCGAACCTGCAACACTCCGGCTGCAAGGCAACAAACATACCCACTAGACCACACAAGCTGTTGTTACAGGAGTTGACATTAACAGTTGGCAGCCATTCAAGGTGTCCTTTACGTCCTACAACTCATTTTACCAACGCCATCTGCTGAATGGAAGGTTGAGTGAACCTTTCAGAGGGTAGCGTGCCATGGTATTGACCATCACCCTAAACCCCTTCCCAATTTGTGTGCCTGATGAACCACTTTCTTCATTTGGACCAGCCGTAAATACTATCATCCGAGAATCTATTTTGTCTTTAAGCGTCTTCACTGCACTGATTGACATTTGTCTCGTTTTGCCAGGATTATCATATAATTATGTGGCTGTTCAATTGATCGTGCACCAGATGCCTTCCATTGCTAAGCAGCGCAAGACTGCAATGCGATGCAACAGACTAAACCGAACCAATGATATTACAGTTCAATACCATAAGTAGACCATCAGGTCTTTCGGTTCGATGCTACGTAACTCAAACGTTCCCCCACAGGCCCACACCTATTCGCTAGTATTCAGAAATTGTGTTAATTGTGAGAGGGAGTAGGTTGAGTATGTCCACGGCGCCTCCCCTGGGCAACAGGACTTGTCCTGGCAAAATCTTAACCATGCCTTTCACGCCAATATTTACCAATCGATCATGAAACTCAAAATATGGAAATCTCTAATTAAGCGGGGAATTTCTGTCGCGTACGAGAACATTGTTAAAGCCATGAGTCAAGTCATTGTAATTAAGACAATTTCTAAAGCATCATCATCAATACCAAGCTACTTCTAGGAGCTTTACATGCATATGTCAACTGTCAGAGTAAATGCAAAGAGCTTGATAGCAGGTGCAGTATAACTTTTTTTCATAGATTGAGTTTTGACTTCCTGGATAGGTGCTCTAACTTAGATTGTTCCAGGCATTTTGGTTTAGATTAAAACCTTTTTGTTTTTAAAAACAGTTGAAAATTCACGTGCTACATTGCACGTGCTACATAGTTTTGAGCATTTGTGCTGACAGTTGAGGTGCTGTATGCTGTGGGGTACGATGGTGGTGTTGGTGCCTTGGAGCTGGAGGGCTCCCGGTTGGAATCCACCTCAAGCTGCCATGTAGGGACCTTGAGCAAGTCCTTCGCTTGCTATTGCTCGTGCGCTTTGGCATGAAACTTCGATGCAGTGTCCGCGCTGTAGGTGGGAGCGCCTCTGAGTAGTGAGCTTGAAGGGGTGCTGTAGCAAATGTCAGAAATAAATAGAGATTGCTTGCCATGGAAATTATATTTTGCAAGTATGGTTGCAGAACAAGAAATAATAGAAACTAGCCGAACCAATAGGAGAATTTGACTAAGGCATCTGAACATCTACTAGATCAGCGTTTCCCAAACTGTGGGTCGCGACCCAAAAGTGGGTCGCAGAGCTTTGGCAAGTGGGTCGCGAAAGTTCTTCTTATTTCTCTGTTAATTTCAGTATTTATCCCAGTAACCCTCAAACGTCATACTTTATTATTCCGTTATAACTTGTGAAACAACATTTGACTATGTTTGGGCTATAACTAGCTTCTACTTGTGCGTGTATGTGAACAGGAAAGAGTGCACGAGACTTAGCAACAAGACTTAGCATGATTAATAAAAAGTCTGCCATTTAAAAATAAACAACGTGTATTTAAATTTCACAAATTTTATTTTCAATTTTTAAAACTTTGTGAAAAAACATGGATAAATTTTTGAAACGAAAACGAGAATCTTTGTCATGTGTGAGTGGTCATAGCTCAGAGTCGGAGTCGGACGATGATGTTAATTCAACTCTTGATAATCGACTTCCGAGTAGGCCTACGAAGAAGGCATGTCCGCCGAAACGTAAATATTATGATTCATATCTGAAATTCGGATTTATTTCAACTGATTCAGGCGATGAACCAAGACCTCAGTGTGTGATTTGTTTGGAAATTTTTCCTTAAGTTAAATTTTACTGTTTTAAATGTGGTAATTTCTAAATGCTGGATGTAAATCAGCATATCTTAATCCCGATTTATGAAGCAATCCTTAGTTAGTGTTCATTTAGTACTCTGTACCTAATTTTGTTTAGTGGGTCCAGAGACAGAAAAAATATTCCCAAGTGGGTCCCGAGCCAGAGAAGTTTGGGAACCTCTGTACTAGATATATTACGATGCTGAATTCAACAGTCATTTCATCCTGTGAACTATTCTCGTATTGCCTATTACCATGACAGTAAAATAACAATAAGCACAGCAGTAGCAACATCTCTATGGCAGCAAGACAGCACTACCATGGAAAACAACAACAAAATGGTTCTAAATATAGCAGCAGCAGCTCAATACCATAAATAGAGCGATAGTGATTATTAGCTATTGTCTATCGGTCAATGGGTTCATTGGAATTTATGTAGCACCCGTTCAGGCAGTGGGGTAGACAAGGGGGTTTCGGGGTTAAGACCCCCGTTTGCTTAGGAAAAAGCTTTTAAAAAAGGTTATTTATCCGCTTAAATATGAAAAACAAAACAATTGTTTGTAGTAACAATTGTTTTTTGTACTTTATTTCTTTTTATTTACTGCAATACTGTTGGGTTGGTGTCAGTAAGGGCATCTGGCCAGGTCTTAAACCCTCCCCCCAATCATAAATTGTGGGGGGGGGGTTACGCCACTGCCTTCAGGATCTACATTTTGATGTGAAGTGTGACATGTTTTGCCTCCTTGCTGTGCAATATGATTAGTTGGAGCTTTGATTGAATGGGTTGTGTAATGTTTATGTTGTAGAAATCAGCCATCCTCAACAACTTGGCGTCTGAGAACAGCAAAGGCAAGTGTTTATGGATGCTCCTCTCACTTGCTTGACTGCTTTAATCCATTCATCCATCCTGCTGGTATATCGGAGGTCTGTAGAAATGCAGCCAATGCTTAACCCTTTGCCAAACCGACATGTAGTAAGTGGTATGGGAAAATCCAATGCCATCATTCGGTAAAGGGTTAACTGTGATGGTTCGGTAAATGAATATATCGACAATAATTATTGTAAATTGCTTTGCTTATATACACCTGTTCTATCTGTTGCATATATTCCTTATACAGTGAAATCCAATTTTCACATTTATTTATTTAAATTTCTTATTGAGTTTCTTATGTAGTGCACCTTCAATGTAATCTACCCAGGTACTCGGAAGCACTCTCTGTCCAACCACAGCTAAAATAACATCTTAACATAATTTCGGCTAGTTAGTGCAGAGATATCTTGAAGAGGCGCTATATATATTCTCAGAATGAATTAATAAGGCAATTTTTAAGTTCAAAAGGAACATAGTGGTGTGACCTCTGGGTACTAGGCAGGGATCCCATTCCAGGTTCCAGGACCAGACATCAGGAAAGTGCACCGCTGCGTTAAAGTAGTCCACGAGTGAGGGACTAAGAGTTCAACATGGCACATTGACGTGCAGATACACATAACGCTCAGTGTTTGACCTCCTGATTCTTCAGCATGTCTCTGATCTCGGATCTCTGTTGTGCTAACCTTTGGTGACAATTTTCCAGACGCAATATCACCTGAGTGAGTAAGTAAATAGGCAAGAATATTCTTTATTAGACTAACAGCAGACGCACAGTAGCTTATAGAGGAAATAAATAATAGAAACAATAATATGCAGGGCAGGGCTTAAAGTGTGACTGGACCGTCATGGACAGCGTGAAGGCAATTTATTTTCAAACCTGAATGCCGTCCGTCCTGCCACTAATAATTATTAGTCCGACACAGATGGAAAGTTAAGGGCTTCCAGGGACTTCCTTTTCTACACTTAAACACTGATGCAGTTACATGCCAAGAACTGGTGCTGGTGGCAATGGTGGTGGTGGTGGGGGTGCTGGTGGTGGTGGTGGTGGTGGTGGTGGTGCACTGGAGGACCACCCAGGGAATGCAGCCACACTTAGTAACAGCTGTGACCCAGATAGCTTTAGTGCTTGTGTCCTTGCTTGCAGTTCTGGCCTGCTGCCTGTCTCCGCCAAGGCAATAGCAGCCATGCACTGTTATAGGCACTCCAGGAAGTTAACTGAAAACATCTTAAACTTTGAAAATGATGTCTGTAAATTGTTAATGCGACCAGAAAAAAATTGAAAAAATACTTGATTATTGATCACTATCACTGTCGCCCATGTCTATATATAGCATTGAGGTACTTAAAAAAATTTACGAGTCATGTGGTAACTCCACCACTGGATGTTCTCTGCCAGTACCAGTCCCAAACCTGGATAAAGAGTGAGGGCGACACTAATCATCTTTGATATGGCAGTGTCGTTAAACATGTAGCAAGTCATGTGGTAGTGGGTTACAGTGCAAATACCTTCAAAATCACGGCTGACAGTGTATGCCCTGTCCGTCAGCTTTCTAGCCAATTATTAAATCAAGCATGCTTTCTGGTTGCTGGTTGCCTCCACTGTAACTGTCTAGGATGCTATGAAACTGTTGGAAATATTCTGAATCTGTTGTAATCTTACTTCAGGGCGGATACAGAAATTTTCGAAGGGGACCAAAATTTTCGGTGATCTTTGCTAGAAAAATCTGATGATCTTTTTGACCTTTTTTAGTTGTTTTGGTCGAAATGTCTGGAAAATATAACGATTTTCCCTACCAAAATAACTGATAACCTTTTTTAGTCTTCAGTCATCTGGTTGACGTAATCTCAGCAAGCAATAAAAATAACATACTATGAATTGACCTCTCTAGTCTTGTCATGCCCTACTTTTCTCTCCCGCTGCATTGATTTAATGCTTGTTGAAACCAAATGAGGGCACGTTTTATGCACTTTTGAAATGGGGGCCATAGCCGGATTGACCCTCCCCCAGAATCCGCCCCCTGACGCCTACTTTACAGATATCAATACACAGTGGAAGGCCTAGTCAACCTAAAGGGGTAGCAGGTATCAAACCCACACCATTCGGATCTACAGACCAACTTATCTTACTTTACATTGTCATCCTTGAGTGACGATCTTCTTCTTCTTCATAGTCGGATGCTTCGTCTGGGACTCCGACGAGGTGGAACGCGTCGACATGACCGGCCTGGAGATCAGTTCACGCATCATCGATCGAGTGGAGAGCAGTCCGGAATCGTGCGACGACATCCTACTCGGATTCGCCATCTCCGCGACGCTGATGCTCATTCCGCTTGCGTATCGAGTCTACCATTCCCGAGATCGGCTCGCGACGCTGGACCTTCACAGTCTTCCAGATGCGGTCACCGCTTTTGAGGTGGCGGTTGGACACAACTGGAGGTAGATCCGTATGATCGTTATTAGATCGTAATCGTGAATTTGTGTAGCTCCTCTTTAAGAGAAACTGCTCAGAGGTGCTCCCGACCTGATGGTGCCACACCACAGTCAAAGAGAATCGTTTTGTAACGCTTGCAAAGAAAGACCAAGAGATTGGTTACGAAGGTTGTTAGGTGACTTATTTAAGATAGATGACCATCGCAAAGCTTTTATGCAGCACTGTGAAATTTCGAGTCATATGAACAACCAGGTTGCCTTGTATGGCAGAGCTAAGGACACAACTGTAGGTAGTTGCAGGCATGGAACAAAAAATAAAGCGGACGATAAAATAGACCCAAGGGTCGACCATCATCAGTGATGTACAAGTCTAACAGAGCAACCAGCGTACACCATAGAAGTGTTGTTATATTGGTTATAGGCAACGGGAAACCACCTCACTCATCTCATCCCCAGGGGCATAAAGCCAATGAACCTGCCTTCTGGCAGAGAACTCGTCATCATTAGTGATTTGTATAAAACACATAATATTTTTATATATAATATAGCCGCGTGTTAAAATGTTTATTCACTTGCTAATTGTTAATTGAAGAATGTACGAATATTTCTACACGTGTATTTTCATTCATCAATTTTACACAGCTTCAGTTGGCATGTATAAGAAGATGCGGGTTTTTAGTTCTCGTACTCAACGTGAATGCACAGCTATCACTTGCTATCATTCACCTTCAATGTTGTGACGCTTGAACGTTCCTAAACCGGTATCTTCATGGGAAATGGACTGAATACATGAATGAATGAATGAATGAATTGATATTCATGAATGAATGACCATAAATGAATGAATGAATGAATGGTATTGGATGAATGAATGAATCAAATAATTTATGGTTTGGATGAATGAATGACTGAATGAATGAATGGTCTTGGATGTATGGTCTTGGATGAGTGAATAAATATATTAATGTAATGGTTTTAATTAATATATGAATGTTATTAATTGATTAATTAATTAATTAACGAATATATGTATGGAATGAATGAATGAATGTTCTGAATGCTTGAATGCTGTACATGTTTCACTCAACTACAGCCTGAAGCGATATGCCCCTGCTTCTTTCTAAAAAGGGCAAACGTCAGACCTGAGGCTACAGACAGACAAAGCACATTGTCTGGTGAATATGTGCTTCATGGACTGCGTAGTGGTGCCGGGAGCAGCAGCAGCATCAGCAGCAGCAGCAGCAGGTGAAACTGTGGCATTGAGTCGATAGAATTTCTATCGATTTGGCTTACGAGTTGATGGACGTCTCAGCTGCTACCGCTGCTGAAAAACATCAACAAAGACTGAATGGCTAATGGTGCTTGTCATGGTGTACGCTGGCCGCTCTGTTAGACTTGTACGTCATTGATGATAGTCGGCGGACTTTGGGTATTTTTTTTGTCTGCTGTTTTTTTGTTTGTTCCATGCCTGCTCTTTTCCAAGAACAAATTGGTTGCCTACTCTTCCAAGAAACAAACGAGGTTTGCCTACTCTCCCAACAAACAGAAGAGGTTTGCCTACTCTCCCAACAAACAGAAGAGGTTTGCCTACTCTCCCAACAAACAGAAGAGGTTTGCCTACTCTCCCAACAAACAGAAGAGGTTTGCCTACTCTCCCAGCAAGCAGAAGAGGTTGCCTACTCTTCCAACAAACAGAAGAGGTTTGCCTACTCTCCCAACAAACAGAAGAGGTTTGCCTACTCTCCCAACAAACAGAAGAGGTTTGCCTACTCTCCCAACAAACAGAAGAGGTTTGCCTACTATTCCAACAAACAGAAGAGGTTTACCTACTCTCCCAATGAACAGAAAAGGTTTGCCTACTCTCCTAACAAACAGAAGAGGTTTGCCTACTCTTGCAACAAACAGAAGAGGTTTGCCTACTCTTGCAACAAACAGAATAGCTTTGCCTACTCTCCCAACAAACAGAAGAGGTTTGCCTACTCTCCCAACAAACAGAAGAGGTTTGCTTACTCTCCCAACAAACAGACGAGGTTTGCCTACTCTCCCA
The DNA here is from genome assembly GCA_949752735.1 of Lumbricus terrestris. Taxonomy (NCBI): domain Eukaryota; kingdom Metazoa; phylum Annelida; class Clitellata; order Crassiclitellata; family Lumbricidae; genus Lumbricus; species Lumbricus terrestris. The sequence goes on from OX457052.1 coordinate 7,401,178, forward strand.
ACGAACAGAAGAGGTTTGCTTACTCTCCCAACAAACAGAAGAGGTTTGCTTACTCTCCCAACAAACAGACGAGGTTTGCCTACTCTCCCAACAAACAGAAGAGGTTTGCCTACTCTCCCAGCAAGCAGAAGAGGTTGCCTACTCTTCCAACAAACAGAAGAGGTTTGCCTACTCTCCCAACAAACAGAAGAGGTTTGCCTACTCTCCCAACAAACAGAAGAGGTTTGCCTACTCTCCCAACAAACAGAAGAGGTTTGCCTACTATTCCAACAAACAGAAGAGGTTTACCTACTCTCCCAATGAACAGAAAAGGTTTGCCTACTCTCCTAACAAACAGAAGAGGTTTGCCTACTCTTGCAACAAACAGAAGAGGTTTGCCTACTCTTGCAACAAACAGAATAGCTTTGCCTACTCTCCCAACAAACAGAAGAGGTTTGCCTACTCTCCCAACAAACAGAAGAGGTTTGCTTACTCTCCCAACAAACAGACGAGGTTTGCCTACTCTCCCAACGAACAGAAGAGGTTTGCTTACTCTCCCAACAAACAGAAGAGGTTTGCTTACTCTCCCAACAAACAGACGAGGTTTGCCTACTCTCCCAACAAACAGAAGAGGTTTGCCTACTCTCCCAACGAACAAAGACGTTTTCCCCACGGGTTTGCCACCTGTTCGACGCCTACTTTATAGATGCCCATACACAGTGGAAGGCCGAGTCAACCCTATGGGGTAGCGGGTCTCGAACCCACGTCCTTCGGATCTTTAGACCAACTTGTCACCATTGAGCCATTTCCCCCATCCAAATAGTAATGAATGCTAAAATAATAAAAATAATAAAATGATAATATTTAATTTTTTAAATAATATTATAATAATAATATTTAATCTCTCTCTCTCGCTCAAAACTTGCCTTTCCCTCGGGTCACTCACATCTTGCGCGCTTCTGAAAGGTTTTTGCTTCAAGAAGTTGTCAGGTACAATGCAATACAAAACAATAGCATGGTGCAGCAATAATAATTTATAAGAACAGTGATAATAATCAATTGTAATGATTTCTTACAATGTCAGGCAGATGGTCGTGATCACGAACGGAATCCTTCAGCGCTTCTGCCTCGGTCTCTTCGTCGTCCTTCTCCTCTCGGTGGCCGAACGCAACTTCAAACAGCGCCTGCTCTTCGCAAAGAACTTCTGCTACCTTACGTCGCTGCGGCGCTCGAAAAAGTACAATCTTCCGCACTTCCGACTCAGTAAAGTGCGGAACATAAAGACCTGGCTGTCCGTGCGGTCCTTTCTTAAGGTCTGTGGACCATTCAATTTCTTAACCTATTACCGCAGAGGATGTAGGATTTCCCAATCGTTTACTGCAGTGTGATCGCTAAAGGGTTAAGGTGCATCATAAGCATGGGCGGAGACTTGGGGGACGGAAAGACGCGAGATTTTTTGACGAACGAATGGCTGAGCATCGCCGAAAAATTTCCATCCTTTTTTTAGTCATCTGGCGAAATCTAGAAAAAAAATCTATTTTCGCCGCCAAAAAAGTTGATGACTTTTTTTAGTCGTGACACTCAACGATTGGGAGGGACAAATGCATGGGCCGTCCCCCCAACATTTCCATTGGGAAGCCATCCCCCCAGGTCTCTGCCCATGATCATAAGTTGTGCTGCCATTCAAATGCCGCAGATCCTATGCTTGCCGTGATAATCGCTGCTGGTGTAGCTATATTTGCTGTTTCGCGTGGTTTTTTGAAGCAGCAACGCTAATGAAGAGCTGTGTAGGCCGCCCATCACATCCTACTGCACAGTTTATTAGTTTGCCAATGCTAACTGCCGAATGGAAGGTTGAGTGGACCTTTTGAGAGGGTAGCGGGAAATGATCCCGCATCCATGCACTCTACGTGCCAAAGTGCTTACCACTAACTTCAACCCCTTCCCTACTTTAAAATATACAGTTAAGACTACGAGTAGAGATTTTATTGTGTCATAACAACTGATTCTCTGGTTGTGCTTGTAGCGGCTCTACTGATTCTGTGGTTGTACTTATGGTGACTGTACTGATTCTCTGGTTGTACTTATGGTGACTGTACTGATTCTCTGGTTGTACTTGTAGTGACTGTACTGATTCTCTGGTTGTATTTGTAGCGACTGTACTGATTCTGTGGTTGTACTTGTAGCGACTGTACTGAATCTGTGGTTGTGCTTGTAGCGGCTGTACTGATTCTTCGGTTGTACTTGTAGCGGCGTGGGCCACAGCGTTCGGTGGAAACGATCGTATCGGACGCTGTCATTGCATCAGTCATCATCGTTTCCGTGATTTCAGTTCAGGTAAAAATATGATATCGACTGATTCAAGATATCTGCTCTGATGGTGGCTCATTTCTATAGCTCCTTTATCATGATACAACTTTAGGCATCCATCATTAAAGATCAATTGAATTCCTCTCTGAAGTCTCTCGAGCTGAAACTGGTCAATCTTCAAATGCCACGTGCTCTTCTTCTTAAATGCGATCTGTCGTAGCAGAACTTAGGCTACACGGCTTGGGCTTCTATACTCATTCATTCACTCATTCATTCATTCAAGAATTTATATAGCGCTTCTTCAAGGGGACTACTCAGAAGCGCTCCCGACTCTAGCACGGCAAAAAAGGAGCTTATGATATGCAGTAGGAATGTAGAGTATTAGACTGTTCGGTAGGGCATAAACTCGTGTATACAGTTAGGCTTGAGTGTAGATTAGGAGCTAGACCATGTTGTCAGACTGCGCAGTACTGCCTAGATTATGCTGTGGATCTGAGATGGTAGGAAATTTTAGGAAGTGGTAAGTAGAAGTCCTTGAGAAGTGAAAAGTCTTGGAGAAATAGATTTTTTTAGAAGTAGAGAGTTTTTTTAGAAGTAGAGACTCTTTGTAGTCTTTGAGAAATAGAGTTTATGAGAAGTAGAGAGTCTTTGAGATTTGTAGTCTTTGAAGAGTAAAAAGTCTGAGAACTGAATAATCTTTGAGAAATGACTAGAAACCAACTTTTGACTGATGATTATATCTGCCCGAAAACCCCACTGACAATACCGCCTGTTGATTCTGTTCTTAGTTACTTCAAGATGGTTCAAGCTTCTTGGATGAGCTGGGCAACTGGGAGCTGGTGCTGTGGTTCCTGGCGCTTGGAATCTATCTGCTCAAGTTCATCACGCTTGGTAGCAAGATCAATCGGAAGTATCACAACTCGTCTGTACTCATCACCGAACAGGTGAGAATACCAATTAATTATTGCTCAGGTGTGTTGATCGCCTGAAAAGTAGTCACTGTACCAGTATGAGAATTGTAGAAAAATACCTGGTGGGGTGGGGTGGGGTTTGGTGAGGTGGGGGGGGTCTTTGATCCACCTGGAGTATGGGTGTGAAAAAAAGACTACTATGGAACCGCTAAGAAGGACTGGGGTTGAGCCCCTCAAATCCCCTCTGGCAATTCTCGCCTGTACTGTACAATCACACAGTCAGGTAATTGTTTAGTGGAGGACTTTATACTCTTTGCATATCCCACTAAGTCAAAATGGAAGCAACTGTGATATATTGTGAACTCGTAGAATTTACACATGCTCATGGTTTATGTACACCATTCTGCAATTTTTAAGTCGTTTTATTCCCACAATTCCCAATGCTGTTAATTCAACTACATATGCACTGGTTAATGGGTAGCACAAGAACAGCAGCTTAGTGCTTAGCTATTGACTGCTTTTTTTGCCATTATTCATTTTCATGCATGCTGTAGTTTACATGCTGTGTCTTAGGCTATATATCTCATTTCACGTTTAACTAGTCCATGCTGTATACTCTCACAAGGGCGGATACAGCAATTTTTGAAGGGGGGTCCAAAATTTTTCGTCTTGGGACAGGGGAAAATTTCGTCTTGGTCGCCGAAAAATTTGATGGCCTTTTTTTTAAAAACATGCCATTTTAGCCGCCAAAATAATTAATGGCCATTTTTATTATTTATTTTATTTATTTATTTTTTAGTCGTCAGTCATTCTGGTCAGAGTAGTAATGGCCTCTCTAGTATCCTGCTTTTCTCTCCCGCTGCATTGATTTAATGCCTTGTTGAAACCTAATGAGTGTGCCACATCCCATGCACTTTTTAAATGGGGATCATGGCAGGATTGGCCACCCCTGGATCCGCCCCTGTACTCTCATCTGTGACTGCTCTTCAGAGTTTGAATCATCCTGCTGTTATCATTGCTCAATGCGCATGCATGTACTTGCTGTATGTGGATAATTTATATAGCACATTTAGAACTTCCACGACCGCAGTGGTCCATGATTTTGCATTGTCAGCTGAGAAATTCCTCTACGAAGTTTATTTTATTCTTTAATAGTGCTGTGTGCGCTGGTACAAAATGCAATTCTAGAATATGTTCTCTTTTGTCAGCTCACAATGATCGTTGTTGTCATGCTGGAGAGTTTTGTGAATTGGTGAATTGACTTGAAATGGTTTCTGCACTGTGTGTAGATCAATCTCTATCTTCGAATGGAACAGAAGCCAAACAAGAAAGACGAGCTGATGATGGCCAACAGCGTTCTTCGACTCGCCGAAGATCTGCTTAAGGTGACTAGACTGACGGTGACTTTGCTGTGTGTGTTTTTCATATGACAAAGGACATTGTATTGTATTGTATTGTATTCAGTGGTGTAGACAAGCAAGCGAGGTTTTGGAGGTTAAACACCCCCATCGGCCTAGGAAAAAAGTTCTTTAAAAGTTATTTATCCACTTAAATAAGAAAAAACAAAACATTTGCTTGTAGTAACAATTGTTTTTCTTGCTTTATTCCCTTTGTTACTTTATTCCCTTTTTATTTACTGTAATACTGTTGGGCTGGTGTCAGAAAGGGCATCCGGCCAGGCCATAAAACCCCCAAACCCTCCTCCCCCCCATAAAAAATTCCTGGCTGCACCACTGATTGTATTGTATTGGATTGGACGTTAAACCATGATTTAAATTCCCTCATCTCAAGAATTTATGTAGCACCATTCAAGAATCAATTCAGAGACTCCATGTCCAACCATGGTGATAATATGAATATATGTCTTCAGGAGCTTTTAAAACACCGATGAATCAACCAGCCAGCGTATCTCGAACGGGAGTCTATTCCCGACAGATGGACTCGCGGTGGTATAGTATCTATGTATGTATATGAACATTTATATAGCGCCTTACAATAACCTCACGAAGGCGCTTAGTGGGTGTGTTCGTCGCCTTGCATCCGAAGGTTTGCAGGTTCGAATCCACCTCAAGTCGTTGCGTAAGGACCTTGGGCAAGTCCTTCACTCGCAATTGCTCAGCGCTTCGGCGTGAAACTCCGATGCAGTGTCCGCTCTGTAATCGGGAGCGCCTCTGAGGAGAGAGCTTGAAGGGGCGATATAACAAGTGCGCTTACAAACAAACAGAGAGCATGATGCTGACAGGTTGAGGTTCAAACATGAGAGACTGAAATCACATCTCTAGAGGCAGAGTGAAGGGCTTTGTAGGCTAACAAGTACAAGCTAGGACATTAGGTAACGTGTTGTTGGCTTAGAGATTCCTCTAAGTTAATGGACATTAAACCATGATTCAAATTCCCTCACTTCAAGTATGAAGGTAATGTGTATTACCCAGCAATCCGGCTTTTAATTGATCATTAACATATCCTGCTGCCTGCTTGTCTATTTGCTGTTAATCTACTGCTGAAATATACTTGCTGTTAATCTACTGCTGATATATGTATTTGCTGTTAATCTCTTGTTATGTTGATGTTGACATTTGATTTATATTTGTGTGCATCGTAAAAAGTGACAGCATCATAGTTTGTTTCAGAAGGAAGGGATAACTGACCAAAAAATGTAGCAATTTACTTTCCTGACAGATTGCATTACCTTGTATTAATCATATGCTTTAGAAATACATTGTACGTGTGCGTACTTGTTTGGCACATTGGCTGATTTAATAGAGCACAACACTCCAGTTCAGAGCCATTACCTATATTATTATCATCATCATCATTCATCATCATCATCATCATCATCATCGTCTTTGTTATTGTTATTGCTATTATTGTTATTATTATTGTTGTTGTTATTATTGTTGTTATTATTGTTATTAATGTTCTGGTTTTTGTTATTGTTGGTTTTGCTGAACTGTACTGAACGTTTGATTCTTGTTTTCTAGGACTTGGAGGGGCCGTTCAAGATCTCCAATCTATCAGCAAACCCATTACTCTACAACATCACAAAAGTCGTCGTTCTGTCGGCCTTTTCCGCCGTTCTTACGGAACTGCTCGGCTTTAAACTCAAATTATACAAAATAAATCTACGCACTTGAGAAGCTGTTTGTTCCTGCTTATGAAGTTCGTTTTATTGCACATTTGCAAGTTGGTCTGTGTGGCCTGTTGAACATCCAGTGATTTTACCCAGGAAGATTTTTCTGTGTGGTCACTTGGACCTCCAATGGTTTTACCCATGGGATTTTCTGTGTGGCCTGTTGGATCCCCAATGGTTTTACCCAAGGACATTTTCTTTGTGGCCTTTGGGCAATATCCACGGGATTTTCACTGTCGAACTGCAGTTATGCCCTTGTTTTATGGTAAGAAGCTGTAGCAGGTTTGACAGTTAGATGTAAACATCTTTCATAATCCCTTACATAACGGACAATGTCTGTTAGACCATTTTTTCTTTGAATTGGCGCCACTGGTCAAGTTTTATATTCTGTCTTTTTAAAATCTCTTTAAGTCGCACTTGACTGAGTTTTGTTTCAAAATCCGAAGTAAAATGAAAGATTTCTGATCTCGGATTGAAATTAAACTTCATGATAGAGGTCAAAGTGAATTTAACTTCTCTTTGCAAGTTTAAAAGAAAGCTGGCATTGAAAGAGTTTTTATTGAAAAACATGAGCCTGTAGCATTGAATGTGGGGGATCATGGTGGGTTGGTGTTGACATGGGACACAGTGGTTGTTTGGTTAGACCGCTTACCACGCTACTCATAGGGTTTTGGGTTCGATCCTTGTCTCTGAGATATTGCTGTGTTCAGACTGTGTGCAAACATGCCCTTCAATTGTAATTTCAAATCAAATCAATTTGTTGATCCCAGTAGTAAAAGGCATTAAATAATAATAATAATAATAATAATAATGATGATCAGATTATCATAGACAAGAACGACACATCGAAATGTAAGTACATTACAGGTTTAATTAGAACAATAGGTCTAGAAGAAGGAAAGAGTCGTGCTAGAGAGGGCCCCGTTGAGTCGTATGGTGACTAATGAATAGTGTGTATTTCAAAATTAATTCTTGTAGTGATAAAATGTTAGATTGTACCGGGGGTCTGAATATTTGATCGTTCGTCGATTTTCATTTGTTGATTGTCATTGCACCGACAAGTGTTTTAAAATGGGGAAAAAACTTTCTGCCGTCGATTAGTAATCGGTAATTTGTTCTACGGTACTTAATAGATTTATACGTAATTATAATTTGGCTGAGTTCCTGTGTTGAGCGTGCTCTGTGCATTTCCTTGAGTTCTAGTCCTGCCAGGTGGTATAGTTTTACAGTGTTGCTGGTGCCTTAGTTCAGAATTTAGACCATCAATTTGCAACACTCGCTTCGTCGTTTACGATTTTTTTCGGCAGTTTTCACGTGATTTTACGACTCGTTTGAATTTCTGTGATGCTTTTCTCAATGTGCACTTAGTCGGTGAATTTCGTTTATGCCGCTCTTTGTCCGTTTAATTGTAGAGTTTCGTATAATCAAGAGTTTGCATTTATATTTGATACAGTGACGTTGCTTTCACTTGACATAATTATATAGTGCTTGTTTTTATATATACATCAGGCGTGCGTGCGTGTGTGTGTGTGTGTTTACGTATTATACGCTGGATTTTCCTTATTTTGCGCTGCGGAGTTATTAGCATGTATCAGTGTAAAGCTGAATTAAAATTGGATTTCCTGTTTTCAAATGTGTTATGTGCAAGAAGATTTTGAGTTATTAATGAAACTTGCGCTATTATGAAACTTATGCTGTTATGAAACTTGTACTATTATGAAACTTGTGCTATTTATGAAACTTGATCTATGGAGGATCTGATCTTTTGAAACTTGTGTGTGTGTGTGTTTGTGTGTATTTACATGAGCATATTATATATTATATGATGTATTATGCATATTATTTATATATATACACTGTGTCCCATAAAAAAACACACCAAAAACCTTTGTCATGAAACGCATGTAAGTCTCATGTTAAATAAGAAAAAGTAATGTTTCATTTAAGAAGATGTTCGAAGTGATGTCCCTTCGCTTGAACGCAGGCTCTCAGCCTTGGCCGCCACTGTTCAATAGCTTTGTCAATGACACTCTGCTTCAACTGTGCCCACACAACGATCAGGCGCTCCTTCAACTCGTCGATGTCCCGTATTGCTGTCTGGTAGACGCGTTCCTGTATTAGACCCCAAATTCTGTAGTCAACGGGATTGAGGTCTGGTGAATTTGCTGGCCAGAGTTCCGGTCCAATGAAGCTTGGTGTTTCACGTCGCAGCAACGCAATGGTGTCCTTTGCGCGATGTGCTGGGGCGCTGTCCTGCTGGAGAATGAACAAGTCGCTTGACATCCTCCTGATCGCTGGCAACATCTGCTCCATCAACAGGATATTCCTGTAATATTCGCCGTTGACCTTCACCCCAGGTTCCACGAAGAACAATTCCGTGCACCCGAACTTCGAGACGGCGACGGAGACCATCAGTGAGCGGCTGAAAGTCGGGCGGGTCCGCAGTAGGCGATTGGCGTCAACGTTGCGCTTCAGTGTTGTCGTGGATACGTAGAGACGATCGTTCTGAGCGTTGATTGGAGGCGCCACTGTAAACAGCTTCTCGTCAGTAAACCAGATGAAATGGACTATATATATGCTCGGGAAACTTCCTAAGAAGTTGCTTGCATCGTTCCAAGCGTGAATCTGTGTTGCATGTTGATAACAGTTGGGCACGGCGTTTTTTCAGACACTTCAGCTGAAGGTCATCATGTATTACTCTATACACTGTTCCCCTACTCATTCCAATTTCTCTTTGAATCTGGCGAATTGTTCTGTGAGTTTGTGGTGCGCCCTCCTGGCTTAGCACAAGATCGTTTACTGCATCAATGTTCTCTGGTGTGCGCACCGAACGTGGTCGTCCGCTGCCGGGCTGACGATCCACGCTGGCCGTTTTTCGAATCTTTCGCAGCAGTACATCGAGGCCATTTTTATTCCAACCCTTTTGCGGGAACTCTTTTATCAACCGACGACTACTGTAACCCTTCAACAATACTAAATTCTTAATAAAAATTTTATCTTCGCTGCTGAAAACCATTTTAATTCTAAGTTTAAATGTTTCCAAACACGCCTAGTCGCCTAGTCTGCGTCACTGCCTCTAACAGCAACCACTTCTGTGAGTAAGTAAAATGTTAAATATTTTGTGGCAAAATTATTTGAGAAACAACGTACAAACTTTTATTACAATAGGCTTGGTTTTAAAGAAGATTTTTGAAAAGTTTTTTGGTGTGTTTTTTTATGGGACACAGTGTAAATATATCATTTGCCTGCTAATGTATGCATGAATATTTAAGAAATTGGAAAGTTACCGTAATGTAATCAAGTTGACATTTAAATGCAAAATGTGTGTCATGTCTGTACTTGAATTTGTGCCAATGTTGCACCTTGCCCTTGCTTGCCATGGGATGGATCTTGGCCACCGTTACAAAAACCAACGTATAAATCATGATTTAACTGTATGTGATCAGCATAAATGCTGAGATGTTCGGTCACAATGATTACATTATCTTTGATTGATTCAAACGTAGATTATGAGTTCTTAGGATTTAATTTCAAAACCGTTGTTTTCTTATTAGCTGTAAGGTAGTCATAAATTATTGCTGCAATGCATTTGTTATTTACAGACAATACAGATTTAAGTTCGTGCTTTGTGGGCACTGTAGAAATTCTCCGATGACATCACTTTACATTGAATTTTATTGGCTTAGTGTGGACCGACCGAAATTACCGCATTCAAATGTCTAGTCAAAACGAAAGAGTTAGGAAATTGTTTATACATCTTTGTTTGTTGATTGATGTTCTGTTCTGTTCTGTTGGTCAAGAATGGTAGAACATGATTTCTGAAGTTTCTGCTGATGAGTGGAAAAACTTGCCTGTCTTATCTCCATATGTGTTGTCCAGAATCAGACTATGATATATTCCTTGGTGACCTACACACATCTGCAGTTTCTGCACACACATGCACCTAATCACACGCATACACACAGAAAAACACACACACACTGACACTCATATAGGCGGACACACAGTAGGCCTATCTGAACCAGAATCCGACTTGATCTGCTGTTGTAGGCAGGTACATGTAGTCTGACACAGTTTATCCAGTAGTTTATCCAGACTGAAACACATTACCTATGGAGAAAAACCTGGTTTTTGATGCCTTGTACATATGAATCGTGATGCTGCAGAAATTCTCTAAACAGAACTGTTGATATTTATCATAAGAATTGTGATCTTAGTTAGAATTATTTGATCTGTGTTATATAGTTACCAGTTTATCCATCAGACATAATCGGATATAATTTGTTTTGGCACTTATTCTAATTTTCATTCTTTCTATCACGCATTGTTGTATTTGCTGCCAAAGTTGATGAGTTCTTAGGTTTTTTTCGTTGTTGTTATTTCTTTTAAACTTTGATAGCCATAATAGAAAAATTTAATGATTATAATTTGATGTGATGATCGACAGAGACCAGGAGTTATCAATATGGTGGGACATATGGGGACAACCCAATACTTCATTATTATTAGTATCTTTTAGTTCCTTTTGCTCGTACTGCTACCATGAAGAATCGAGCCTTTTCTGTGGTTGGCCCGGTGGTCTGGAGTGGCCTTCCTTTTGAGCTATGCCTACACTCTGGGAATCTACCAGGATCCTTCCTTGTTAAATTTAAAACTTTTTGTGCGCGCTGGAGTCGGGAGCGCCTCCGAGTAGTTTTTCTTGAAGGGGCGCTATATAAATTTTCGAATGAATGAATGATGATTATTATTCATTGAAGTGGTTATTCAGAAACCTTCCACTCCGATCTAGTCGCTAGTCACTCTTGGAAACTCTTCGCTCGTCAGATGACGTTACATGCAATGAAAGGATGCAATTGCAACTGGTGAGGGCCCTTAAGTGGTGAGGGCCTTGGGCTGGGGCCCATGTGGCACCCCTGGTTAAATCCGGCCTGGATTGACATTTTATTTTTCAAAAAGTGCTGAATTTTGAATCAACAATTCTTATCATTTAGAGATAAAACTCAAATGGGGATGCTTCTAGCTATGGGTTCCACTGGTGCTTTGCAGGATGTTTTACAGGAATATAGGACTAGGACTGCACTGTTGCCCATCGTTGGACTTTTTGTTGTGGTTAAAGTCTCCAGTTGAATTGGCCTTCCTCCATCACTAAGTGCTAAACTTTCCAATGACTCGTTTTTCACATCAATGTCTCGTTCTTTAAATGCTTTTCCATCCCCCCTACCCCCGCCCCCCGAGTTTCCATACCAGGAGCACCTCTGAATAGCATCCTACAAGAGGCGCTATTACAAATCTATATTTATTTATTTCTATAGCGCCTTTTCAAGCTCTCTACTCAGAGGTGCTCCCGACTACAGCGCGGACACTGCATCGGAGTTTCATGCCAAAGCGCCGAGCAATTGCGAGTGAAGGACTTGCCCAAGCTCTATACAAGGCGGCTTGAGGTGGATTGGAGCCTGCAACCCTCTGGCTGCAAGGCGACGAACATGCCCACTGCTCCACTGTGCCCCACTATAGATATGATACTATCCAGGTGTAGGCTATAACGGTTACTTAGAATAAGAGGCTTTGAGTGAAAAGTTGGTCATCTGTATTTTATTGTTAATGCTTCATATTTCTAGCATGACTTCTTGAGGTTAGATGGAGGGAGAGACTGCGCATATTTCATGCTGGAAGTGATATTAACGAAGAAACATTTTAAGCTCAAATTTAGTTTGCAGTGTGTGTCATGACTGAAGATCTTTATAATATTCACTTTTATTGAGCTCTTGCTAGCATAACATACAGCCAGTTGAACGAATTAATTCATTAGGTTATGATCCAATTCGTACCACTTATTCACGCTGTTTTTTGTGTCGATATTAGTTTTTTTCGTCAGTATTTAAACAAACGTATTCTTTTTGGTTGATTTAACGGACTGCAGTGTTTTCTGTGATAATTGCACAAACAACTCTCGCGTTTTAAATGCATCTGTCAATAGGAATTTATTTGTAGAAATGTAGCAACATTGAACGGAATTCATCATAAAATGCAACTCATATATATAACGTGGCTGTTGTTGTTTTGTGGTTACCCTTGCTGACCGACAAAAGGACATGATGAGGACTTGAGAATTTCCCCCAGCCTGCAAAGATATCTGCATGCGCATGCATGGATCAGAGTCTTGTGGGTGTGGGGAGGGGTGTCTGAATTGATGGTGATGGGTTGTGATTGATGTCATGGACTTTGTGATGTAGCTGTGCCCCTGTAGGGTACGCAATTTTGGGCGCCCGAGTCTAAATCAAAGAGAAACTGGTAAGAGCATGGGCACCCACACATAGGGGCACTCGTCCGCTTTTTTTGAAAAAATTCCTCTGGCGTTTTACTTTTTGCTTTTGACAAATTTCTTTGCAGTGAGGCACTAATGATGTTAATGATATTCTAATGAAAAGATTAAGTGAATTTTTTGCATTTAGAAACCTTTATGAAGACAAACCCGTGTTCTTAATTTCTCGCTTTTACACTTTTCAAGCTCTGGCCAAAACATTCAACTGTGGCCGTTATGCGTTTGCCCCCAGCCTGCACAGATATCTGCAAGCGCCCATGGGTCAGAGTCCTGTGGGTGTGGGGGAGGTGTGTATGAGTTGATGGTGAGTGGGTTGAATGGGTGGATGAATGGATAGATGGAATGGATGGATGATGGCCACAAATAGATGGATGGGCGGATGAACTGATGGATTGATAGATGGATGATTGGGATGTGTATCCTATCCAAACTCCGCCACTGGTTGTTCTCTGCCAGTGCCAGTCCCAAGCCTGGATAAAGGAGGAGGGCGACACTAATCATCTTTGATATGGCAGTGTCGTTAAGCATGTAACAAGTATGATTGTTCTGCATACGATACCCTAATTCACCTGTAATTTGCTGCTGCTTCCAATCTATAATCGTAATCTCCACATTTTTAAAACGCCATTCGAACACTTGAAAACAAACACAGGGCACCAGCTTATTCACGAGCATGGTGTGTCATAACAGTTGCCCAATAGAGTAGCCGTACTAGTCCGAAGGAGATTGTAGTCAGGTTTACCAAAGGATCTGTTGGGGTGTTTAGGTCGACAGTTGAAAGGTGGAAGATGAGGTGAGTCGGGGTAAGAGTTCCCTAGAAGTTGGACTTCAATTTCAAATGGAAAGCCCAAGGATGGTGATGGTGGGTGACCAGCAAATATGGAGGATCGAGGAATGGGAAAAGAGCGGAATTCAGAAGAGATATCATTCCAGACCATGGACTTCCATTTCTGTCCTTGTCTCTGCCTTCCGTAACCTTCCTTATCCTCAGTCCCCTTCATTTCTCCTCGGACATTTTAAACCACATACAGCACTCCCTAAAATAACGCAAACGTCCGTAACATCTGCCTCCACCTCGAGATAAATGCTCGACGTGCAAAAGTGGCGCCTCTAGCGAATGACTCGACAACACTTCTAAAGGTTCTGGTTGCACGACTGTTCGTAAGATGGCGGTGGCGGCGGCGGCGACGCGCTACAGGCACGGATGGGACAGGACGCAAGTCGACAGGAGGCGGTACGGTCGTATTTTGACCGGAAGTGATAATGTCCGGGAGTGACGCGGTGGACGAGTGGAGCGCTACATCGTCCCCCTCCAGACGAGAAACTACGTCCATTGCGATAGAGGGGAAGGGCCCGACCCCCGCTGTCCCTATGCCTCGCGGGCGATGGGTAGAGCTCGTCCAGGGGGTCGTGTGGTTCGTGGTAGCAGTGGGAGAAGGCACAGCTGGAGGCTGGTTCGAGATCGTCGAATAAGGGAGGCGCCGTCGGTTCAACGGGGAAGCGAGGGTGCGGCCCAGCGTGGTAGACGAGGTCGTAGGACGGCTGGTGGTCGGGGTCCTCTGAGGAGGAGCAGCAGCGCGGTGGGTAGGGACCGGGTTTGTCGGGTGTTGATGACGGTTGGATGTGATTGGTGGTCGTCGTCGTCCTTGGGGTGGAGCAGGAGGTGAGGGGAAGGGTGGAGTTGGCGTCGGAGTTCGACAGTGAGGCGGAAAGAGCGATGTCTCCGGATGCTGCTGTCAAATCTGCAAAGCAACACAATTTTCATACATCAACGCAGGGTGAGAACTATGCAAACAATTAAGTAAATAAGTAAGTAAATATATAAGTATGTGAATAAGTAAGTAAGCATATAAGTAAGCAAATAGCTAAGTAAATGAGTATTTAGTGATCCCTGTAAATAAGTATGGAAACAAGTAAGTGGGTTCTTAAGAAACAGAGTGGAGTGATCCCTGTAAATAATTAGTAAATATATAATTATGTAAATAAGTAAGTATATAAGTAAGTAAATAGCTAAGTAAACGAGTGAGTAAGGAAGTAATTAAGTATTTATTTATTTATTCATTTTCAGAAATTTTATATAGCACCTCTTAGGCTACTCAGAAGTGCTCCCGGCCCAACCACGGCTAAATAAGACAGTTTTGAGGTTCTTAAGAAACAGAGTGGAGTAATCCCTGTAAATAAGTATGTAAATGAGTAAGTAAATACGTGTATATAAGTGAGTAAATAAGTAAGTACATAGCTAAGTAAATGAGCAAGTATGCATATAAATGAGTAAGTAAATAGGCAAGTTAATAAGCATGTAAATAAGTAAATATGTGAGTAAGTAAATAAGTAAGTAAACAGGTGAGTAAGTAAACAAGTAAGTTACTAAGTAAGTAAATAGGTAAGTGAATATAGGTAAGTAAATAAGTAAGTGAATAGGTAAATGGATAAGTAAGTATATTCTTTATCAATCCTACTGCATAACCGCATTGCAGAGGGAGGTCATTGCACACTAACAAAACACCATGCTAGTTTATGTTTATGCATGCATGCATGTTTGTACGTAGGGCCTAAACATTATGTATCTAGATGTACGTATTAGATTGTATCTATGTATGTATGTATATCTATGTAGGCCTATGTATAGATGTATGAATAACTCGTGTAGCGCAAGAACATCTATAATTCCAAATGCTTACCGTTAGCTCTGCGGTTCTTTCGTGGGCTGATATTGGCATGCAGGTCGTCATCGGCCTGCATGGTGGGGCAGCAGAGACCCTCACTTCCGCCGCCTCCGCCGTTGCCGCAGCACTGTCCCCCTACCGCCCAGTACTTGAAGCAGACGTACAGACAGCAGGCGACTACAACCAACGGAACCAGTATGGCCGGAAGTAGGAGCTCCAGCGGTGGACAGCAGAGTGTCGTCTGCTCGTCGTCGTCCTCGCCGTTCAGAAGGTCTTCACTTCCGGTTCTATGTGGAAGAACGATCCAGACGATGAGTTAATGTGCAATGTTTGTTTGTATGTGCATTTGTTATAGCGCCCCTTCAAGCTCTCTCTACTCAGAGGCGCTCCCGAATGCAGAGTGGACACTGCATCGGAGTTTCACGCCGAAGCGCTGAGCAATTGTGAGTGAAGGACTTGCCCAAGGTCCTTACGCGGCGAGGTGGATTCGAACCACGAACCTTCCGGCTTCAAGGCAACGACGCCACCACTACAAGAACGCGTTCCACAATGGGGCGAGAGGGGGGGCAGAGGGGATAAATGCCTAGGGGCTGCAGGGCAACTTTAGGGGCTGTGCATAGTCTATGATTTATGCTTTTATCAATCGGTCATCGGGACGCGGTGGTGTAGTGGTATATTCGGTGCCTTGGAGTGGGAGGGTTCGGGTTCGAATCCACTTTAAGCCACCGCGTAGGGACCCTGTGCGCAAGTCCTTTACTCGCAATTGCTCATGCACTTCGGCCATAGGCGCAATCACGTCCTAAAAGTTGGGGGACCAAATGAGTCATGTCCTAAAAGTTGGGGGGACCATAATGATAAAGTCAATGGGACCACTCAAAAGTTGGGGGGACGCGTCCCGTGGGTCCCATAGGGTGGTTGCGCCTATGACTTCGGCATGAAACCCCAATTAAATTCAATGTTCGCGTTGCAGTCGGGAGCGCCTCCGAGTAAAAATCCGGAAAGGGTGTTATAACAAGTGGGATATTAATGCATACAATGCATACATAAAATTTCGTTAGCCTTCGCAGAGATTTTGTTTAAAAAAATTGCGCAAAGACTTTGGAATAAGCCAAACAGAGCGCTTTCATTATTAGAAAAAAGTAAGCTATAGCCTATATTTTCAATGTTAAAAATTCAAGAAATTGTTAAGGCTGCGACGGGCCGCATAAAAGAACTTCAGGAGGCAGTATAAATCAA
Source organism: Lumbricus terrestris (assembly GCA_949752735.1). Taxonomy (NCBI): domain Eukaryota; kingdom Metazoa; phylum Annelida; class Clitellata; order Crassiclitellata; family Lumbricidae; genus Lumbricus; species Lumbricus terrestris. Next base: position 7,417,732 of record OX457052.1, read on the forward strand.
TCCGTATAGACATTGATCAATCAATCAATCAATCAATCAATCAACCGTAACGGGCCTACATCGTATACATACATCAGTCAATCCACGCATGTATATAGCTAAAGTTTCTAATGGATCACTGAAAAAGTATAGCTATTTTGTTAAGATGACACTTTAAAATACTGCCATTGCAATGTCGACATTCAAAAAATTTCTAATGAGGAGGGGATTTGCCCCTCCCCATTACCCCCTCAGTGCGCTACGCGCCTCACTTCATGGTTCCTTATGCCCGCACTGCCACTATAGGCAGAACAGGGCATTTTCGGTCACTGGACCTTCCGCTTGGAATGACCTTCCCTCTAACCTGCGTTCCCACCCTCGGAACATGTCTGGCTCTTTCTATAAATTGCTGAAGACTTTTCTTTTTGACCGGGCTTGGGTCGGGAGCGCCTATGAGTAGACTCCTTGAAGGGGCGCTATATAAATTACATAGATAGATAGATAAAGTGTATACTGTATACATTTCTATACATCAATCAGTCTTTTCACACAGTCATCAATCAATCCATGCGTACATAGGCCAGGCCTACAAGCACACTCAATCAATCGCTCGTCGTCAAAGTATCTGGAACAAAGTCAACAGAGAGGTATAATCTGAGGCTTACATACAATCAGTTGGACGCATTAAAAAGGTATCTTACGAGACCCTAAATGAATGAGTGTTTAGTGATATTTTGCGATAGCCAGAAAGTTTGAATTTGACTCTATAATACGTTCATCGCAATTTTGCCTAAGTAACGCGGTAAATTTGAGCAGTTTTGAATAAAAATGTGACCAAAGGTTTAACGTCATACATTAGGCTACATGAAATCAAAGGACATTGATGAAAGTGCAAATTATGTAGGCAGGGCATGGGCGGAGACCTAGGGAGGACAGAGGGGACGGTCCCCAATGGAGGTGTTGGGGGGACGGTCCATGCATTTGTCCCCCCCCCCCAATCGTTGAGCGTCACGACTAAAAAAGGTCATCAACTTTTTTGGCGGCGAAAATAGAAAATTTCGTCGAGATTTCGTCGGATGACTAAAAAAAAGGTCGTCAGAAATTTTGGCCGACAAAAGATGGAAATTTTTCGGCGACACTCAGCCACTCGTCCGTCAAAAAATCTCGCGTCTTTCCGTCCACCCCCCCCCCCCAAGTCTCCGCCCAGGTCTCCGCGCATGAGGCAGGGCCAGCCTTAGCCCAAATGGCGCCACAGTCAAAGCGTGCATTTTAGCGCCCCGGACAAAGCATACATTTGGCGCCCCAGGAAATTTTTTGGCCTAACCTATACTTGGCGCTCTAAGATTTCCACTCAATTGATCAGACTACCTCCGAATCGAAAGATGAATCAGCCAGAGCCTAGTTATAATATGCTCAACGGAGCAATTTATTATATTTTTATTAATACACTGAAGGCTGGACAATTTTCAATTTTGTGGATTATGATTGTAAGCGAAAAAACTGGCAATGGCGCCTTCTTTTGTGGAGATCATGGCGCCCCCCTAGAACTTGGCACCACATGCAAATGCCTGCTTTGCATATGCCTAAGGCCGGCCCGGTATGTATAGGTTTACATGTAGGTTCATACATTCATACATAGGCTTACATACATATTACATGCGTACGTACGTACGTAAATACATGCATAGCCTACATAATACATTTGGGGTGGGGGGGAATCTCATTCCTGGGGAGACTTTCCCCAGAGACGGCTAGATGGGACACTGTACAAAGGAGCATTTATCATTGATATAATTTATACCACCTACGTGGAGTCAATGAGGTCCTCTTCCAGCTGGCAACGGAAGAGGTTCCAGTCCTGGTGGTATCGACAGCAGAGAACGTTTGTTTCGAAGATGCAGCAGCAGTATTCGACACTCGGCAGGTAGTTAGTGACGCTGCACAGGTGAGAGAATTCGGCGTAGTGCCTCGGCGAGCAGAGACCACCGCTCCGTAGCGCCGCCAAACGACCATCCAACGCTGCAGTGTAGAAGACAGATAACACAGGCTCGTGTGAGCAGATGCACAGGCGCTTGATGTTATTTAGAGGCGTCAAAATATATACTTTGTAATAGAAAATAATTTTGTGTTCTATCCAGTCCAAATTGTCATTTTCATACAGATAATTTTAAAAACATTTGTTAATATTATCCTGTACTAATTGTCAATTGTCATGTACGAGTGTTTGATGTTATTTGTAGGCGTCAAAATAGTATATTTTGTAATAGAAAAAAAAATTGTGTTCTATTCCGTCCTAATTGTCATTTTCATATAGATCTATTTTTGTTAATTTTTTAAAAATATTATCCTGTACTAATTGTCATTTTTCAAATATTTTTGTTAAATCTTTGAGAGATGAGGGCCATTTTTTGAAGCCTGGCGGGCTACTTTTGAGCCTCGGGCCACGGTTGGAAACCGTTGGTGTAACCCATACTGTATAGTGTATACCAGGGGTCTCAAACACGCGGCCCGCGGGCCGCATGCGGTCCGCGAACCCGATTAATGCGGCCCGCGAACAGCAACCTGGTTTTTTATTTTTCAAATAAAGAAATCGGTTTAACAGAATTTTGCAGTTCTTTTACGGTCTGAACCAAGATTTAAACTGCTTTCTACTCATTTTGCTGTGCACATAGAATTCATAACAGCAGATATAGGCAAAACTAATGCAGATGGGGTTAGGATTTAGTGGACCTTCAGTGTGATGCAACGCCGAAGCAGTAGGCCTACAGCGAAGCTTTGTTCCGGTGTCGCAAAATAGAGTATCCCCGTTATAATCGTATCTCCACAGATGATGAGAAGTTGAAAAATGTCACTTCCGCGTATTTTTTGTTTTGCAAATTAACTTCCATTTGCTTTGTTTTCAACCATGACACTATAGCAGTTATATTTATTCCTACTAGATCACTTTAGGGCTTTAGTTTAGAGCAATTAGAAAATTTAGAATACTTAAGAACACTGAGAGAAATCTCTAACTAAAATCGAGTTGCCTTGCTCTGAACATTGCTTAGGATACTTAAAACAAGTGGAGTCAATTAATTTTAGATTTTGATTACAGCGTAGATTTTTCAATTCTGGCGCCTACGCATTTTTCAATAATTGGGATAGCATGGTTTTCAAGTTTGTTTGTAGTAGCCTACTAGTATTATATGGTTACCGGTACACTTAAAATATAATATTATGTGAATTTTACAGGGTTATAATTATCATCATTACAGTATTGTATGCTGCAATGACACATAACTAATTCTATAGCTTCACATGCACGATTACATTTTTATGTTGCGGCCCGCGAGTCACTACAAATGTCCAAATGCGGCCCACATGCTGACTTGAGTTTGAGACCCCTGGTGTATACGGACTGCAAATCAAGACGCGGACGGTTTAAATCCCCGTGAACGCATTACAATCTAGGAATCTGCATTCTATTATGCATTATTCCTATGTCTACCTCGGCTCTGAATGAATGTGTTTGGGTTTATATAATATACGCAGCGTGTAGAGCAAGTGACCCATAAAAAACAGAGGGGGTCATAAAATGAAGTCTATATAGACGCGTGGCGTGTTTGGTCATAGGAGGAAAAACGTGTAGACTGGTTTTATCGATGGGAGATGATTGAATCAGGTGGTCTTCGTCCGACGGAGCCTCTTCGTCTGCGGCCAGACGGACGGGGGGAGGAGGGGCGGGGGCTGGGGTGGGGGGGGGGGAATGGAGGGTGGGCCTTAAGGACTCATTGACATAAACAACGTCTCTTTTCTCTTCTAACTCCGTCTCTTGCCGTCGGTCTCTGTACGTGTGTCTGTCTCTCTCTGTCCCTCTGTCTCTCTCTCTGTCTCGCTGTCTCTCTGTCACTCTGTATCTGCCGATTTTCCTCTGTCTGTCTGTCTGTCTGTGTGTCTGTCTGTCTTTCTCTCTCTCGCTTCTGTCTGCCCGCCTGTTCGTCTGTCTCTCTGTCTCTCTCTGTCTCGCTGTCTCTCTGTCACTCCGTATCCGTCTATTTTTCTCTGTCTGTCTGTCTTTCTCTCTCTCGCTTCTGTCTGTCTGTCTGTCTGTCTGTCACTCTGTCTCTCTGTCACTCTGTGTCTGCCTATTTTTATCTGTCTGTCTATCTGTGTGTCTGTCTTTCTCTCTCTCTCTCTCGCTTCTGTCTGCTTGCCTGCCTGTCTGTCTGCCTATCCGTCTGCCTACCCGTCCGTCCGCCTGTCCATCCGTCCATCCGTCCATCAGTCCGTCAGTCCGTCCGTCCGTCCGTCCGTCTGTCTGTCTGTCACTCTGTCTCTCTGTCACTCTGTGTCTGCCTATTTTTATCTGTCTGTCTATCTGTGTGTCTGTCTTTCTCTCTCTCTCTCTCGCTTCTGTCTGCTTGCCTGCCTGCCTGTCTGTCTGCCTATCCGTCTGCCTACCCGTCCGTCCGCCTGTCCATCCGTCCATCCGTCCATCAGTCCGTCAGTCCGTCCGTCCGTCCGTCCGTCTGTCTGTCTGTCACTCTGTCTCTCTGTCACTCTGTGTCTGCCTATTTTTATCTGTCTGTCTATCTGTGTGTCTGTCTTTCTCTCTCTCTCTCGCTTCTGTCTGCTTGCCTGCCTGTCTGTCTGCCTATCCGTCTGCCTGCCCGTCCGTCCGCCTGTCCATCCGTCCATCCGTCCATCAGTCCGTCAGTCCGTCAGTCCGTCCGTCCGTCCGTCCGTCTGTCTGTCTGTCACTCTGTCTCTCTGTCACTCTGTGTCTGCCTATTTTTATCTGTCTGTCTATCTGTGTGTCTGTCTTTCTCTCTCTCTCTCTCGCTTCTGTCTGCTTGCCTGCCTGCCTGTCTGTCTGCCTATCCGTCTGCCTACCCGTCCGTCCGCCTGTCCATCCGTCCATCCGTCCATCAGTCCGTCAGTCCGTCCGTCCGTCCGTCCGTCTGTCTGTCTGTCACTCTGTCTCTCTGTCACTCTGTGTCTGCCTATTTTTATCTGTCTGTCTATCTGTGTGTCTGTCTTTCTCTCTCTCTCTCTCGCTTCTGTCTGCTTGCCTGCCTGTCTGTCTGCCTATCCGTCTGCCTGCCCGTCCGTCCGCCTGTCCATCCGTCCATCCGTCCATCAGTCCGTCAGTCCGTCCGTCCGTCCGTCCGTCCGTCCATCCGTGCCTACAAACACAGATAGCCAGTGAATCACCAAACTAATGCCCTCGCATTCCGCATCGCATGACCGAGAATGAAGTTTCAGGGTCTGTAATTCCGTTTCTCCTCATCCCTCCTTCACCCATCATTTCCCTCCACCCTTACCCCCACGACGACTTCCTACCCAGACGAGCAAAAATGAGGCAACACCAGTTGTATGACGTCACAACGTTCATCTAACCCTCTTTAAAAAAAACTCACGAGCCATTTGCCATCGGTTCTATAAATAAACGTCGCTGCGTTGGGAAACGTTAGTCGTGCAGGAATGTCTCAGACGAGAGCAGTGGGGCGTGTATCTGATAACGGGAACAGCGGGGGTGGTAGGGGCTGGGATGGGTGGGGGTGGGGGTGGTGTGTGTGGGGGGGGGGGGGGGGTTAAGAAGAGATCTGTCGCAGAACAAACCTGATTCGCGGCAGATCTCGATTTGCTCCTCGTTGCAAGTTCCATCTGAAAGCAGAAAGAAGAAACATTAGGTTACAAAAATGATCTCGTTCAATTGGACTTAAACTTACTGTACACTGTACAGTGCTAAAAGTGTGGAAAATAAATCCTGGACGTCCCTTACCGTTTCAAAAGAAGTGCCTGGACGCCCCTTACCTTTCCAGTCAGTGCTGGCCAATAAGTGGCAGGACGGCGTTCAGATTTTAAAATAAGTGCATGGACGCCGTCCATGACCGTCCAGGCACACTTTAAGCCCTAAACTTACACTAACTTTTTGAATAAACACTTGACGTATAACTATGGCACGAGCGCACGTGTCTATAATTATCACCTTTTTGCGGAGGTATAAAAAGCGCCCTTGTTATAAACAGCACGAAATGACGAGTTTCCATGCGTCTGGCAAAATTGTGCATCTTACAGACAGACAGACAGACAGACAGACAGACAGACAGGCAGACAGACAGACAGACAGACAAACAGGCAGGCATGCAGACTGGCAGGCAAACAAATAGGAAGAGAAACAGGCAGACTGATTGACTCACTGACTGGTTGACTGACTGACTGACTGACTGACTGACTGACTGACTGGCTGACTTTTTGACTTTTTGACTTTTTGACTTTTTAACTGACTAAATAACTGACTGACTGACTGACGACTGACTGACTGACTGACTGACTGATTGACTAACTGACTGACCGACTGACTGACTGACTGGCTGGCTGACTGACTGACTGACTGACAGATTACATATCCTAATCCTATTATATATCGGCCTATATGCATGTGTGTCTATTGTATTATATTAAGTCGCTGCGTGTCTTGATTTCCGGAAGAGATCATGCGCACCGATGACCATGGGGTCGGAAAAGTCAACGGACCCATCCGACCGTAATGGCGGATATATTCATCCCTGAACTTTGGACCATATACCATGACTGGAGATAAGCCATTGACTGGAAAGGTTGGCCAAGAGAGCGGAGCCTGGAAACGGAATAGCTCCGGATATGGACGTGCTACTGCGGTGATGATGATGATGATGATGATGACGACGATGATGACGACGACGACGATGATGATGATATTGATCATGATAATGATGACGATGACGTTGACAATGACGATGGTGAAGACAATGATGTCAGTGTTGATGGTGATGATGATGATGATGATGATGACGATGATGATGGCGACGATGATGATGATGACGATGATATGAATGGTGATGATGATGATGATGATGATGACGTTGATGAATAGACTAGGCTAGAACAGAATAAAATAAAATAGAACCTAGAATAGAATATAAAATAGAATATAATGGAATAGAATATAATGAAATAGAATAGAATAGACCTATTGGTTTAATCCTATTCATAGAATTTTCACAAAGCGCTACAAACAGATAGACCGGTATATATATCTTACGTCAATTTATGCGCACAGCTGAAATCTATCAATAACTGCGCATGATCATCCTTCCCTATTCCTCTATTATTATATGCGCAGCGGAAGAGTTCGTTTATCGGTTAAGATCTGGCGCTATAATAATATGATGTTTGTTCTCGTGTCTTCGCACATACAATTGACGACCGATCCATTTCCACATTCATCGGGAAAGAGACATCGTTTATTTACAGGCGGAATATGAAATTGACCCGTGAGTGATGCACGCGCACGCACGCAGACACACACACACACACACACACACACACAAAATCGGCCCATACAAAGACCCTTTACAACGGCAGGTAGGCCTCGCCAGTGATCGATAATTAAGCACATGGGTGTATTTCTATACTAGAAAATGCATGTTCATTATCGATGCATAATGCTAAATGTAGGCCTTTACATTATTGTATACCGGTAGGCCTATTGTATAATGTATAATATATATAATATAGGCCTTCTTGTTTTGTTAATTGATGCAACATAGGCCTATAAACTACTTTCCATGGGTCATGTAACTTTTCTCTCCAGATAGTGGTAGTGACTATTCCTCTCCTCACTACTCTCTCCTTCCCTTCGTCCTTCACCTTTAAATACAAATTTAGTATTATGTGCTTTGTCCGCCACTTTGGGTCACCCGCAAAGTAGCACAGTAGGTCTACACGGTTACACGATTCTAAATGAATACCGATCTTTAAAAGAAAGTCGATTTCGTATATAGCCTAGTGTCAATTCCAGAATATATAAAATGGATGACTTCACTTAATTATGAAACCAAACATATTGTACGGACGTAAGGTATAGCGTGTAGGCCTATATAGGCTACAGTGAAAACGCTGTGGAGGCCACTATCAACTCTGCCGCCATTGCTTTTGTAAGTACAGTATGCACGAATAGCTTATAATATTTATTATGCTAGAGTACTAGACAGCAAAATGCTCTCATATTAAAAAATATTTCGCTGCAAGACCAAAAAGTAGAGATACTATCACCACGTGCTTTTAAACGTGGTGGCGACTGAACGTTACCGTCACAGTAGAAAGTCAAACTATAATTTTTATGCTGGTATGCTATACTTTCTTTCCTCGGGTCTTTCGCACAAGGAGCACCTCCAATTGGTGTGCACTTCGATACACGAAGGCGCTCTATGACTTCATAGATACAATACAATACAATAATATCTTCGTTCGTAATGACATATGCCATAGGATATGGTGTGCATACATAGCGCCTCTTATAAGTGTATATAATATCTGAATGGGCGCTATATAAGTGTTCTATTACATTGATCTAAGCATGTCGACCCATTTTTTTCTAATTGTTTATTCTTTGTTTCATTTTTAGGCTTACGGATACGTTTAAATCACGCCAGGGGCCCTCCTGCATGGACTTACGGGGAGCTAGACCATTATTGCATGGACTAACCCACCCGCCCTGCAGGGTAAATAATTCACTTTGATCTCAGCCAAAAGGCAGAGAAGCGATAATGCCTGTTATTTCTGACGGTTATATAGGGTAGGTTAACAGCACTAAAAAGGTGTCTAAAAACATTATTGAACTAATTAGTATATTCAGCAAAATCTACGGCAGCCAGAAACTTTTAATTTGACCGCACATGTACAATGCAATTTTGACTAATTAACGCGGGATATTTGAGGAGCTTATGACAAAAACAAGATGTATTATAGACAAGACAAAAGTCCCTATCTAAACTGTGTTAAAACCGCGCCATTACGCCTCTGGCGACAAGCTTATAAACGACGTCCTTAGCAACCAGGTGTATTGTTGTTGCTAAGACAAGAATACACGATAATAATGAACGCCACGCGTATGTTATGTCCTTCTAGGCTATCTATCCGTATCTAAACCTATAAAATACAGTTTGTAATGTGAGCTTGATAAAAAAATCTTCTCATCCACGCGACCGATTTTTCCAAATAATTACAAAACAACTTCTAACCGCCCCATGACAACACTATCGGGATTCGCGATCCAAAAATATTACCTTTTGCCGAGCTTGAAAATTTATTTTTTTTAACCGAATCCTAGCACTGTTAAGACGCCATTAAATTTTGCTTTCAGTTTCAACCATCATCTTCAGCAAACATTGAGACCATCGATGATATATTGGTGATTGAACCCAGTACATTAATGACGTCATGGCCGATTTTAAAATTAGCCTATAGCGCGTTATTCCGTTAATTAATATCTATATCGTGTCGTATGTATCAGTAGCCTATTTAAGACGCAATAATTTTCGCCGATCGATTTTCAACGAAAAAATAGATTTTTAACCTCACTTTTTGCCGAGGTCAGATCTTTTGGCACGCGGTTTGGCAAAAATGTTGACTATAGCGTAAACATGGACGGGTGGAAGTTGGGTTGAACCGAAAACCTAAATTTCAAAGGCAACGCCGGGCACCAAAGGTGGTTAGACTGGGCTGGGGCCGATGGAAGAAGGCGAGGTGAGAAGGGCGGCGTGGGAGTGGGGTCAGGCGTGGCGGGGGACGAAAACAGAAATTTCCCGGGCGTGGGAGCGGCCTGACTGGGAAGTGGGAACTAAAAACCGAAATTTCCCGGGCAACGCCGGGTATTTCAGCTAGTACGCTATATAGTTGGGGTCATAGGCGTAGCAGGGCTGTTTTAAAGGAATTTTTAGAACTGCACAACTCCGTCTTTTCTTTCCTTTCTCATCATCCATGGTAAATTACTTCCAATCCACGCTAGTTTTAACTGTACAGAAGTGCTTCTACAACTGCACATTTTGTGTACAACTGCACGTTAAAAAACCCTCAGGCGTAGGGGACATTTTCAACATCATCAGTTTCTGACGCCGGTCATTTTGGCGGCGTTGGGTACGAAAAAATTATCTCTATTTTCCCCCGACTTGCTATTTATGAAGTATAGTCCAGTGCTCCTGCTTTCGTGCGTAGAGTTTAAGTCTTCGTATACGTCTTCGTTTATGCTGTCGGAAAACACAATCTTCATTACCATTTGATTTTCCCTTCTTAGGCCAATCGAGACCTACCATGCATGGTAAAATAAGTGGATATATCTTGTACCGCACGGTGCAGTGTCATATTTTCTCGTCATCAGCGATTATTTCCCTTTTTCAGTAATGTCTTCGTACCAAAAACCAGCATCCTGAACTGTAAACAGTTGCGGTCGCTTGCAAAAAGTGATTGCATCACTTTTGATTTATAGTCTCGAGAGTGTAGACTGTAGAGTCATAGTAACGTCCTATCATGTGGGGCACGGTGGTGTAGTTGGTATGTACGTCGCCCTGCGGCCGAAGGGTCGCAGGTTCGAATCCACCTCAAGTCGCCGCGTATATCTCACGCAAGTCCTTCACTCGCAATTGCTGGACGCTTAGGCGTGAAACTCCGATGCAGTGTCCGCTCTGCAGTCGGGAGCGCCCCTGAGTAGCGAACTTGAAGGGGGTGTATAACAAGTGCACATACAAACAAATATCGCATCTAAACAATCTATAGTGCGCCTCTGCCCTCTCTCCTCGCAGCATGGATTTGAATAAAATTGTAATGCATGCAGAATAATGAAGAAACGCTTTCAGTACAGAAGCCCCCCGGTGGGAGGGGAGGGGAGGGGAAAAACGTTTTGGGAGGGCGAGAGGATGCGGGGGAAGAGCCCAAACATGAACATAAAGTTATAAATCACGTCTATTGTTTGCAGCTTGATATAATCGCAAAAACGTCAACCCGGTTCCATGGAATGCCCTGCATATAGGCCTACACATATGTATATATATATATTACCTATATATACACCGTGTCTCAATAAAAAAGGTGCAGAATTGTTTTTGTCAGAACTTCGTCAAATTTCCACCAATCTTAATCACTTTTGGCAGGTAGATGGAAAAATGGCTGAAATTTCATGCTATATATAAATTTTCCACCTCACCTGATTCATATCACCGCACTACCTTGTTAAACACAGATGTGCCAATTTTTCATATAACGGCGTCTCGAAGCTTGGCTGCATTGAAATCAATTGCATCGAACCGGATGTCAAAGTGAATGGGGCATATGCCTACTATCGCTACAACCTTCTTGCCCAGAAGATACCGTCAGACATACGCCGGATATCCCAGGGCGAGTTTATTGCCTTTCAACAGGATGGCGCCCCGACGCATCAAGCACGCGACACTGTCTCTTTCCTGAAGCGAGAGATGCCCGACTTCATCCCTCCAACATTGTGGCCGCCGAATTCACCAGATCTTAACCCAGTCGACTATACCATATGGAGTGTGCTGCAGGAGAAGGTTTACCGGTCCAGAATAGCCAGTGTCGACGAACTCAAAACGCTCCTGCTTGACGAGTGGGCGCACTTTGACCAGTCGATTGTTGATGGTGCTATCGACCAGTGGCGTCGACGTCTTAGCGCTTGTGTCCGCGCATGCGGTGCACATTTCGAGCACCAATTCTAACACTTTTAAGCAGTTCTGTCATAATAATTAAGAAACTCTGCTATTTACTTCATTGCGTGCTAATTCAGACGTCAGATAGTTTGTTGGAAGTATTAAAATCTAAGCGTTATATGAAAAATTGGTACATCTGTGTTTAACAAGGTAGTGCGGTGATATGAATCAGGTGAGGTGGAAAATTTATATATAGCATGAAATTTCAGCCATTTTTCCATCTACCTGCCAAAAGTGATTAAGATTGGTGGAAATTTGACGAAGTTCTGACAAAAACAATTCTGCACCTTTTTTATTGAGACACGGTGTATATATATATTACCTATATATATATACATACAGGTGATCTCGTATATGCGTTCTTAAATTTGGAAATTCTATCAAGAGCGCACGAGTAATGATCCAGTTACGAGGATATATAATATAAGCTTAAGTCTCATCACACATGCGAAAATATAAATCAGAAGCCACTTTTTCAGAAGCCACTTGCAGAGACTTGCTTTGTCACTCGCTTAGGATATAAGCCGCAATTATTGGCCCTATTCGAAGCTGTAAGCTTATATTCTTATAACCTGCCATTTTCGAATTAGATTTTCCAGGAAATATAGTCTTTGGACGGTTATTTCGATCTACGGCACGGGCAACCTTTTATAGGTTTTGAATGGCATTTACTCAGAATGGAAACTTTGCACATCTCCTGCATGGAAGAAACATCAGTAAAACTGTGTAAGTGCATAAACATCAGTCATGACACTTTTGCTCCCTTCTGTGAGTCACGTGTTGCGTTGTGCGCAGATATTCTACATGTACTCTCATGTGCATTGTGAAGAGGCGAAGGAAGTGAAACACTGAAACGACTGTTTCATTGTAAATCTAAATTTATTTAGGTAGGTACATGTAGGTACATGTAGGTATAGTTGCAATTTAACATCACTGCATGTGTGTGGTAACAAAGACTATTAGCGACGCCCTCCTCCTTTATTATCCAGGCTTGAGACTGGCACTTCCATCCACAACGTATTAACACACACGGACACACAAACACACACACATACACACGCACGCAAACATACAGACACACACCACACACACACACACACCTACACAATACACACGCACGCATATATATATGTATATATATTCTGCTAATCTGCTGAGAGGGAAACCTTGTAAGAGCTATAGGTGTTACGAAGAATCTGCAGCTTATCTGGCTTAGTCTATATGCAAAGCGAAGTCTATAACAGCGAGTGCAATACTATTACTGGCACCGACTCATCGAAGCAGAAGCACTGAGAGAAGAGAAGAGAAGCGCCATAAGGACTTATTCTTCTTCTTCCTTAGCCATCCGCACTTCGATATCTAGCCATAATATATATGTACAGGGTGCGCCAAAAAACACCCTAGGTTTTTTGCCAATATCTTGGCCAAAACTAAGAATTTCGTAATGAAATTTTACAGGCTTATAGACAATTCATATTTACACATGATGTTACGTTTTTGAATCGTTAAAAAACGATGGGTGGCCTCCCTTAAAGTGGTATAACTTTTGTTCTGTTTGAAATATTTTGATGAAATCTGGCCACCATGTGTATATATGAATTGTCTTTAAGATTGTAAAATTTCTTTTCAAAATTCTTACTTTTGGCCAAGATATTGGCAAAAAACCTAGGGTCTTTTTTTGGCGCAACCTGTATATAGGCCTACTGCAGAATGCATCGTTCTGTGGCCCATTGTAATTCGCACACCACGTAGGCTATTTGCCGTCGGTCACTGACCAAAGGAAATAAAATTTTGCGTTGGTTCGAGGAGTGTCACTGAGTACAGCCACATAATTCCGTATATAAAATATTTAAGAATTACTTCTATTATACAAAGACTACATGCATCTAAGCATGCGGCTTAGAATCTCAATTTGACACCATGGCGCCGTCTATAAGATCTCGTTTATTCTCATCAACTCAAAGATGAGCAATAATGAATAATAATTATAAGATTTACGTGCCAGATGTTAACATGTTAATTAGCGACACTCAATATAACAATACATAATCGAAGAATTTATATAGCACCTGTACTGTCCATCGTTGTCCATCATGGGCAGAGTCGATGGTTGCTGTAGTAACAGAAATGTCGTGCACGCCAGGATCTTTAGACGCAGAGAAAGTTGGTATAACTATACATGTACTTTCATTGTACTATGACTTGCTCCAGCTGTTATGATCTATATGTATACACTATGCTAACTTCTGCAATACCATAACACACAGTAAATTGTAAAAGTAGTTTTGTAACGATGGTTCGAGCGAATCATAATCCACAATTCGCAATTCTTTTTATCGAAACATGCACTCAGAGCCATGGGCGGAGTTTGGTTGACGTTTTTCCGTTTTGGGGGGCTAAAAAACTTGGTCTAGAACGCGCGGCGCCGACAATATCTTTCCGTGTCGGCCCAAAAACTTTTTTTAGTCGTCCGTTTCAAATCTCATGAAAATTACTATGTATTTCCCGGGCGAAAAAGTTGATGACCTTTATTAGTCATTGGTTGGAAGTTCTGGGAGGGGGGGCTAAGCCCGAAAAAGATACCATTTACATGGTAAAAACATGACTCTGGGGCTTCCTGGAGGGCTTAGCACCCCTAGCCTCTGATAAACTCAGTCCATGCTCAGAGCATGATCGATCCGAAACAAATGAAAATTTATTTACTGTTTGATGTCAAGCGGGGAACCAGCGATGAACAGGCACAACAATCATTGACATGATTCTACTGCAGGGCATCTTCTAAAAAAATAATGGTAAACCGGTAACCCAATCATTGTCATGATTCTATCAGACATATTCTAAGTGACATAATAATTGTCAACTGCGGGTCATCCACTTATTTATGATTCTATAGAGCATTTTCTAAGGCCCACACGTGTCAACTTGCTTCTAGAGGTCATCTACTAGAGCGTAAATTGTGGTAGACATGCAAGTAACACATTATTTACATAATTCAATTGGACATCTTCTATATAATACGTAATGGCCAAGTGGTAACCCAATTGTTTATATGGTTCTACAGCAGGGGTCTCAAACTCAAGTCAGCATGTGGGCCGCATTTGGAAATTTGCAATAACTCGCGGGCCGCAACATAAAAATATAATCGTGCATGTGAAACTATAGAATTAGTTATGTGTCATTGCATCATACAATACTGTAATGATGATATAACCCTGTAAAATTCACATAATATTATTTTTTAAGTGTACCGGTAGGCCTAATTATAGGTCTATAATACTATGTAAACAAACAAACATGAAAACCAGGCTATCTCAATTATTGAAAAATGCGTCGGCGCTATAGTTTAAAAATTTATGCTGTTATAAAAATCTAAAATTGATTGACTTTAATTGTTTTAAGTATCCTAAGTAATGTTATGATCAAGGTAACTCGAATTTAGTTAGAGACTTAGTGCTCTGAACCAAAACCACCAAATTGAACTAAGCTTACTAGGAATAAACATACCTAGCTGCTGGTGTCAATGTTAAAAACCATGCAAATAGAAGTTAATTTGCAACAATAAAAACACGCGGAAGTGGCTTTTTCAACTACTCATCATCTGGGAAGATATACGATTATTACGGAGATATTCTATTTTGAGATCCCGACATAAAACTTCGCTGTAGCATATACTGTCTTCTGCTTTGGCGTTGCATCGCACTGAAGGTCCACTAACTCCATTTGCATATATCCGCATTGGCCTAGGCCTATATCTGTTGTTTTGGACTCAATGTCCACAGCATAACGAGTAGAAAGCAGTTTAAACCTTAGTTTAAATAGTAAAAGAACAGCAAAATTCTTTTAAACCGATTTCTAACTTTAAAAAATAAAAAACCAGGTGGCTGTTCGCGGGCCGCATTAATCAGGTTCGCGGGCCGCATGCGGCCCGCGGGCCGCGTGTTTGAGACCCCTGCTCTACAGGATATCTGATAAACCCCAAAGGTCAACTGCAGGTTACCCACTTCTTTACATGGCTCTACAGAAGTCTATTTTAGATAAGTGGTCAGTGCCATATAATATAGTATACATAATATTATAGTCTATAACGACTCATATAAGAATGAAACCATTATGCCTATGCATCACATGATCACTGCGATAATTCGACGACAGAAGAATTGTTGAAGTTGGCTGTGTCTGGCAACAGAACACGACACAAGACAGCATGTCATGACATGACATGGCATGACATGATATGACGTGACATGACATGATATGGCGTGACACATGCAAGAGATGTCTCGTCATCAATTATAAACGTTGCACTCAATGATCAAATGTTCTTCGTGCATTCTGTCTCGCTTCGTATGATATAATGACATTTCTTATTGATGCTCAACATCATATTATAGATTGTTTCAGGCTGCACTTTTGTTATATACAATGTATACCTAAAAGACATATATCGATGGGACGAGATATATTTACTCGATATTTCGGATACTAAAGCTTGGTTGTGCTGCATGGGGACATTCTTCAATTGGTTTCTTGAACATTACTGTAATAGCCCAAGTGAATGAATGAACGAATGAATGAATGAAGGAAGGAAGGAAAGAAAGAAAGAATGAATGAGTGAACGAACAAGAAGAGTATACTCAATGGTTTTCAACTGGGACAGTATACTTTAGAGGACCTAACCCACCCCCACCACACTTGGTCACCAGACGACCCTATATAATGCATATATATTCATTCATCCCAGAATTTATATAGCGCCTCTTAAAGGGGGTTACTCCGAAGTGCTCCCGGCTCTATATATGCACGGCGAAAAAGTTTTGAGTTTAATAATATATAGAATATATATTCATATAATACATATGAATATAATATTAAATATACTATATCATATAATCCGTTTTATGTATTGTATAGCCTTTATATTTTATACAACGAACGAAATGCCCCTTGACATCTCATATCGCCTCTCAGTGGACCCTCGTATCGGAACACGCCAAAGGATCACTGCAGGGTTTTTCTCAGTGACTGCAGGTCGAGGGTTCTGCACGCAATCCATGCTATGTATTGCAGTCCATTCTCCCTGTTATTCTCTGTGGAATGTGAATGTTTCTATCGTGTCTTTCAGGTCCAATATACAAAGTCTTATCTTTTTCCGATTGCTTCTGCAAATTCTCCTGTGGCCTGCAGACCGTGGATCTCCTGCATGGTCTCTAGGGTTTCAGCTTGAATTGTATTGCAATGAGGCATGCTGTATTATACACGCATAGTATAATCAATCAATCAAATTTATATAGCGCATCTACTTGTATATACAAGAGTATTGCAGTGAATGATTGAAACACGCATACATGCACATAGACACACACAATATATATATATATAGATCAATCAATCAATCAATTCGCTTTATTGCAACCAGAAAACAAGATGACATCAAAAGCAGAAAATATGCAAGCATTGACTACAAAGAGGGGGCCCTAAGGGGATGGACATACCGTTGGGGAGGGCCACCCAAGTAAGAAAAATTCCGAGAAATGTTATACAAGATAGCGAAAAATGAAAAAAATCAAATCAAATTAGGTGAAGACAGATTGCAAAAAGTTTAAATTGTGTACATAGCATGCAAAGAAACAAACTTGACTATAACATTATACTTAAGTAAAACCTTAACTACATGTGGTCATGTGCACTTCTAGGCAGATTTAGTGGAGGAAGGATATACACCTACACACACACACGCGTACGCACACACGCACACACACACACACACACACTCACACACATCTACACAAACACAAATAACAAACATCCCGACACAGACACACACACTCCTACGTACACACACATACACTCACGCAAACACATCGACACACACAAACATAAGCACACCTATCGCCTAAAGACCCTAAACAAAGCACAAACACACACACTCACACGCACACACCCACACACACACCCACACACACACACACACACACACACACACACAAACACGCACGGACCCACAAACACAAACATAATATATAAACTACATAATACCATATACTGTGTGCGCATATTTTATATATTTAATGCGTATTATATATATATATATGGATTTACGTCCGTGGAAATGCGGCAAATATATATTATGTGCGCTCTTGGTCCTTGCTCTTTCGTATACGCATTCGTCTGCTCGTACAATATACGTCATCATGACGAAAGCAGACGACGACGACGAACAAGCGAATATAATTGACTCCCGGAAACGTTTATTAGTCGACAGAAATCTGCAGAAGTCAACCACCAAGTGCAGTGGACTCATGCACTCAGTCCATGCACTGCCATTCAACTATACGCATCGCATGATGCATAGATCCCATACATTATATATATATATATCTTTATTAATATACTGCAATGTAGGATGTGTATATGTAATGTATAATTATGTATATGTACCATGTAGTGTATATGTGTATGTATAAGTGTATGTATATGTATATGTGTATGCATATGCGTATGCATATGCATATGCATATGCATATGCATATGTATATGTATATACATATATGGAGTCTATATGTGTGTATGTGTGTGTATGCACAATATATATATATACATATACATAATATATAAGGCTATATAAATTTATCAGCATGCCTGAATGCCTTAATTAAACACGTGGGACATATTTGTTTGGGCTGCAGACGAAACGCATTGGAACTTCTAAATTATGAATAAAACATTATCTGCATTAATTGAAGCATACAAGCTATACACCGCCATGTGGTCACTGCATGCGTACATAGTCTATATATATACGCAACGCACTCGGCTCTTGTGATACATATTCTGTGTTGCGTTAGATGCGGGGTGGAAGAGAGCTGCATGGTGGTGGGGGGCGAAAAACCCAGATGTTCCGTGTCGCACATGTTCACTTCAAACTTCCGGTTTTAGACAGAGGACCATCAGGACCAATCCGCCCCAAACACACCCTGCGAGCTACGGTAGGGTGGACCAAAATTTTCCGGGCAATGTCGGGCACTCCAGCTAGTAGGAATATAATTCTACACAAATGAGGGCAAAATGCAATTCTGGCTTGAACTGTGTATTACAGTACACGCTAATCTTAAATACCTTGGCCTTATAAATTCACCTGAACCAACAGTTGTTCAAAATTGACAGGGCTGAGGTAGCATTGCTTTAGTTTTGCTTTTTGCTTTTTGATTTCAGTTTAAGTTATTGTTCGTCTTACATGCTATAGGTGTCTTGGTTATCATCGTTAGTTTGAGTCATTTCGTCAAGTTTTGGCTTTGGTTTCAGTTAACTGAAAGTTACTCGCTACAATTTTTTTTTTTTAAATTTCAATTACAGTTCCAATTTTGGTATTCTTTCACTGATGCTTTGACCTTGGCAGCTAGTTTCTTCCTCATATTCCACCATATTCCCCATTCGACCATCAATATCAGATTCTCTGGGTAACGGTTTCTGGCAATTTCTCTTTCGTTTTGCTATAAGTCAGTCATTAATGGCACGAAAAGTCATTGTAGAAGATCAGGTTCACGCTGAAAGACATCCACATTGCTTGCCAATGCTGCAAAAAGTCAGATAGGCTGCTATGTATACAGTAAATAGCTCGAAATAGCACGACCGTTGACTGAACCGGACGGTATAGAGAAACTAACATGAGCATTACTAGATAACAACAGCTTTAAAGTGTGGCTGGACAGTGGACAGTCATGGCCGGTGACACGAAACGGAGCATCCCCCTCTGAAAGCTATCCGGGGTGAAGAATTAATCTATCCCTCAGGATGGAATTAACCGGTCTAGACTATCTGGGGAGATGAACCAGTCTATCCCATTTTTTGAAAAATGCGTATAATTGAAAAATTTGTGCTCAAATAAAAATTTGAAGTGACTCTAATTGTTTTAAGTGTCCTAGGCAATGTTCAGAGAAAGGCAACTCGAATTTATTTAGTGACTCTGAGTGTTCTAAAGTGTTTTAAAAGTTTTAAGTGCTCTAACACCAAAGTAAAAAATTATCTAGTAGGAATAAACATACCTGTTAGTGTCATTGTTCAAAACAAAGCAGATGAAAATTAATTTGCAAAAAAAATACACGCTGAAGTGACTTTTTCGACTTTTCTTCATTTGGGGGAACGATTAATACGGGGGATACTCTATTTCGTGACACCGGCGCCCAGGCATTTATTTTCAAATCTGAACGCCGTCCGGCCCCGTATTAGGCCAGCACAGCCTGGGAAGGTCATGGGCGTCCAGGCACTTCTTCAGGAAAGGTAATGGGCGTCCAGGCACTTCTTCAGGAAAGATAATGGGCGTCCAGACATTTCTTCAGGAAAGGTAATGGGCGTCCAGGTACTTCTTCAGGAAAGGTAATGGGCGTCCAGGCACTTCTTCAGGAAAGGTAGTGGCGTCCAGGCATGCACTTCTTCAGGAAAGGTAATGGGCGTCCAGGCACTTCTTCAGGAAAGGTAATGGGCGTCCAGGCACTTCTTCAGGGAAGGTAATGGGCATCCAGGTACTTCTTCAGGAAAGGTAATGGCCCCCTCAACCTGGAATGGTCTTCCTCCGCTCTCTTTCTAAAAATCCATTTAATACTTTCTTCTCTCATCTTAAGACAGGTTTATTTCTGAGTAGCTCCATTGAAGAGGGGCTATATAAATGCATCTAATGTGTGAGGGGACAGCGAGTGACGGATTGTATACCGTAGACTATAGGCGTATATAACGACGTTCAACTCAATTACGTGCAATTATTTATTTGATTATTATTATTGTTGCGTAGCAACGACGTCTACATATTTTGCCGCTGGAGGTAAATGGCGCTTCAACGGAGGCAAGTTTAACACTATTTAGATAGGTAGGCCTACTAATTTGGTTTTGTGTCTAATAGGTCCAGTGTTTCTCATAAGCTCCTCAAATGTATTGTGACAATTAGCAAAAATTGCAATGTACGTGTGCAATCAAAGTCAAAGTCTCTGGCAGTCGTTTAACTTTGCAATACACTGTTCAAGTTTGTGGTCACGTTAAACACCTTTTTAATGGAGAAACTAATCCTATATAAATCCTAGCAGCACCTCAGTAGTTACCGCTTCTCGGCCTTTTGGCTAAGATCAAAGTGAAATAATAATTAACTGGTTCCCTGCTGGACCGCTGGCGTGAGGTAAAATTCCGTAAGTCCAATAGCAAAGCAGGAGGGTCACTGGCGCACCGTAACTGGTCGTAAACCTATAATAATAAAAAAATAATAATAAAAACAAACAAAACAAAAACAAGAAAATTGCAAAACGATGTGTGGAGCGCCGGACCATGACCCTTGAGGGTCGTGGTCGGACTCAGCCGACGCCGAAGGAAAGGACGTTGTACACGAGTTCAGTGAAATGAGAGATTAGGATTCAAACTCAAATGGAAGCGGTATTTTGCCGCTATCGCCACGGACTTGAAGTTTATGGCTGGGTCCCCAAGCTTCTACGTAGACTATTGGTTCAGATAGAGATGGCACATTAGTTCTGTGAAAAACGAGTCATGTTGGTCAAGTGGCCGCTGAGTATATAGGAGGCGATCATGAGCATAGGCGCCAAGTTGACCCGAAGAGTGTGAATGCCCAGACGAATGTGAAAGAAATTCGCGCGTGAGAGCTGTGAAAAATGTTGAGCCTTTTTTGATAGGAGAGTTATCGAAATTACATCTGTTCATAGGCGAAGACTTACTCGTGGTTTCAGGGGACGAACTCGGGGTGAAAGGACGGTCGCCGAACAGGGAAGGGCCGATTGGTTTGGGGAGGGGATATGCTCCTAACCATTTTAGATTTTTTTCTGCGATGGTAGCATCTTAGGCTGCCATTTTTACGAAATTGTCGTGGTTTAAGACTTGAAAAGCATCCTTGCTTGTTTAAAAAAAATTCAACACAACATGAAATAGTGACTTCGCAGTTATCTCATCAAAATTTCATATTATTTCATTGTTTAAAGATATGATTTAAGACTTCAATAAAATTAATGTTCTTCCCAATTGCTTAAAAAATTTGATCACTCTTTGGGTCAACATGTACTTCTCTTGGAATTCACACAGAAGAAAAGTACAATCTTCGTTAGCATGGGCATCTTGGAGAACTCTCCCCTAATTAGGTCAACACTCAATAAACTCAAATTTTGCACAAGAAATCAAAAAATTCTGTCTACATTAACCTCTATTTAGCGAGCATTAACATTGTGGAAGATAGTTTTTCAAATAGCTTTCACATACAAGGCTGATTGATTAATTAACGCAGACAAAACAATATTGATTCTCGCGCAGTGAGGATCATTATGTAGCCTAGCCTAGCATGTAGGCCTACAATAAAAAGAAACAGTCATTCAAATCGCCGCCTTCGTCCGTAAAAAAATGACCGAAGCAGATCGAATGAGAAGGAATTCGAGCTTTTCCTCGTATTCGTATGGAGTTCAGGCTACCGGACGGAGTAAAACTGGAGTAATTGTAAGGTAGACTAACTGAGATAGAAGATAATATGTAAAAACGCAATGATTTTTTATAGATAAGCAATGCCAACAGAGAAATAAATTCATAAAAAGCACATAGGTCCCATGCATATTGTGGGCCTCGCATGGCCAATTTTTGGTGGTGCTGAGCACTCACGGGCCTCGCAGAGTCGGCGCCCATGGACTAATGGGCGTCCAGGTACTTCTTCAGGAAAAGTAATGGGCGTCCAGGCACTTCTTTAGGAAAGGTAATGGGCGTCCAGGCACTTTTTGTACACGGTAAGCACTGTAGATAATAGCAGAACAGATAAAACGAATTATTTATGAATCAGACTCTGCTGCGCATCCAGTAAACATTCAAATCATCTCATGAATGAACAGATCATATCTGACCTAACAAAATCTATACAACATAAATAAATATATATATATATATATATATATATATATATATATATATATATATATATATATATATATAGGCTCGCTTTCCTGCAATGACAGCTACACGATGATATAATTTTTATATATATATATATATTATTATTTTATTTATTTCTCTATTTCTATAGCGCCCCTTCAAGCTCTCTACTCAGAGGCGCTCCCGACTACAGAGCGGACACTGCATCGGAGTTTCACGCCGAAGCGCCCAAGCAATTGCGAGTGAAGGACTTGCCCAAGGTTCCTACGCGGCGACTTGAGGTGGATTCGAACCTCGAACCTTCCGGCTTCAAGGCAACGACGCCACCACTACACCACCGCGCCCCACAATTATATATATACAGGGTGGGCCAGCATAAATGTCCCGACTTTGCACGCGTATAACTTCGCCAATTTTTAACATTTATTTATACTTTATGCATCAAATTAAAGGTATTTCACTCTAGTATTATCTCTAAAAAGGTCGAACTGATACTAGTCTCGGTTTTAATTATAGGCTATGCCCGGAACAGCGCTAGCTACCATATTTTGCTGTCATTTGTGACGCAACCTGGCGCCGTTGACAGACGATGATCGCGTTTCGATCTTAATTTTACGAACTGGTAAGGGATTTAATTCGTTTGAAATGATTAACGAATATTCTAACAGAGGATGGAATAAACAATACCTTGTATTATCTGCTACGGAAAATTAATAAAACAGGACTTTCTACTTGCAAACCATGGGAATCGGAGCGCACGGCGCTCACATCCGCTAACATTGCTCGTGTGTCCGCGTACATTTGCAGTCAAGACAATGACCAGGGCAGGCCCTGCATGCAAATTCAGCGCAAAACAGGCCGTCTTAGAAGCACTGAATAGCGTATTGGAAAAGATTATAGACCTAAAGTTAAAGTAATTTGTCGACGAGAAGCCCCACGAACTCTCCAGCTCTTACGCAAAGAAACGACTGGCAGCGAGCAAGCGTCTGAAGTAGCGCATGGCAGTGCACGGCTGTTGGCAAAATTGAAAGGACGCGGTTTTGCGATTAGAATATATTCATGGTAGGGACCCTACAAACACTCAAAATGATTGTGTCTACGCGCGTTTTAGCAAAAAACGATAGAATTTTCCCGGGAAACGGCGTCATAATGCGTCAGTAATGACAAAAAACGGTAGCTAGCGCTGATCCAAGTATATAATTAAAATCTAAACTAGTATCAGTTCGACTTTTTTAGAGTTAATACTAGAGTGAAATACCTTTAATTTGATGCATCAAGTATAAATAAATGTTAAAAATTGGCGAAGTTATACGCGTGCAAAGTCGGGACATTTATGCTGGCCCACCCTGTATATATATATATATATATATATATATATATATATATATATATATATATATATATATAGTGCAGCATTTATAACCGTGATGAACTTTCCAGCGATGGGACAGGGCTCCCCACCATGCATGTGTATATAATATGCACGTGCATGCAGTCGTAACATTGCTGCGAGATTTAGCCACCACTTCTCCCACCAGAGAAAACAGCCGTTGAACGATTATATACACTGACCGCAAGAAGGCCGTAGCCAGGATTTTATTTGGGGGTGGGCTGAGGTGGGGGGGTGTTTACTCGACCGTGAGCAAGTCCACAAGCAACCGATTCAACTGACTAAGGTGTTTGGAGAAGCGTCGTGTGCTCTCATAGCGGATTCTCCATGGATGACCAATATACTACAGTACACACTGTAGTCCTTACATCATGTGTTGCTAAATGCATTATTTTCACATTATTTCATTGTGAAAGAGTGTTAAAACCAGTGGCGTAGACAAGGGGGTTTCGGGGGTTAAAACCCCCCATTGGCCTAAGAAAAAGTTTTTTAAATGTTATTTATCCACTTAAATAAGAAAAAAAATCGCTTGTAGTAACAATTGTTTTTCTTACTTTATTCCCTTTGTTAGGCCTAATTTATTCCCTTTTCATTTACTGTAATATTGTTGGACTGGTGTCAGAAAGGGCATCTGGCCAGGCCATAAAACCCCAAACCCTCCCCCATCATAAATTTCTGGTTACGCCACTTGTTAAAACACCCAAAACATTTCCCTATAGCTACGTCATTGACTGACCGCACTTTGTCGATGGGAAGATTGCGCAACGCAGGAGAGGGATGGATAGATAACCAGTTGACCACCTATGCAGTAAAGGGATGGATAGATAACCAGTTGGCCATCCATGCCATCATGCGTTGGTGAAAAAGGACAATGAAGTGAAAACACTGAAATCCAATGCCACTTAAGCGTTTGCTCTTCCATCGCCTCATCGTCATACTCCCATTCTCCATCCGGTTCTTGTTCCTCCTCCTCTTCTTCTTGCATTTCCGGTGTTCTTCTCTTCATACTTCTCTGCTTCTTCCTCTTCTTCTTCTTGACTTTCTTCTCTTCCTCTTCCACTTCCACGTCGTTCTCTCTTTATTCTCCGCCCACGGTCACGTGTCATTACCACCGAGAAGTGATAAAAACTTCATCCCTAATGACAGAGCTCTCTCTATATATAATTCCATTCTCAATAAGCGCTCGTGTAACCCGTGTATACAACTAATCTCTTTCTTGTAACTGCAGAGTTGCGGTTTTTGTTTTTTTCTTATTAAATGAATATATATAGGCTATTATGTGTTCACATTTACGACGATATCTGTAGCACCGTCAGTAGCAAGCCACTTAAAGGACGCCTTATAATACTTATGCGCTTTCTATTAATTATCAGCGTATATAGATGCTAAAAGCTTGATGGCATGTTTATAGTTTAAACTGGGTTTTTAAAGCATAAAGGCTCTTTGTTCTTCTTGTTCTCGCTGTTGTTTTTCTTTGTTGTTGCTTCTGCTTTGTTGCTTTTTGTTGTTATTCTTTTTGTTCCTCGTCTTCTCTTTGTTGCTTTTTGTCGTTGTTTTTCTTGTTCCTCGTCTTCTCTTTGTTCCTTTTTGTTGTTGTTCTTCTTGTTCCTTTTGCTCTCCTTCTCTCTCTCCTTCCTCTCCTTATCCTTCTTTTTTCCCTTCTTCTCCATCTCCTTCCCCTTCTTTTCCATCTCCTTCTTCTCCTTCTCCTTCTCCTTCTTCTCCTTCTCCTTATCCCTCTCCTTCTCCCTCTCCTTCTCCCTCTCCTTCTCCCTCCCCTTCTTCCAGAATGTGCCCAGCCTTTCATCTCATGAGGTGCAGCCCACATCAAACAGCCTATCGTGCAGCCTGTCATGCAGCCTGTCATGCAGCCTGTCATGCAGGCAGCCTCTCATTTAACCTGCAAACCAGCCTCTCATGCAAACTGTCATGACGCCCGAAACCAGACATAGATATCGTCCGTCGATCATATACATTTATATAGCGCATGCAGTATACGAACGATTCCGCGAAATTGCACACTTCCTGTCGTTTGACGATGATTTACAGTCGCCCCCTTCCGTCCCGCGCACTTCCCAAGCGACGGAAGCGATAGACCAATCCCACCTTCCCTCCCTCTTGCCTTCCTTCCTTCCTTCTCTCCAACCTTCCTTCCATCCTTCCGTCTTCCTTCCCTCCTTCCGTCTTTCCGTCCTCACTCCTAATGGCCAAGGAAAACGCCGCCAAACCGCGCTGTGTATATAATAGTTCTCTTGATGCTCGATTCGACTATAACGATGCTATACATCAACGCATTCAGACTATGAAACCGGATCCCCTACAGCTTAGCAGATGATGTGTGCTTGATGTGTGTATGCAAGCATGTCACAGCTCTATAACACGTAGATAAAACACACATCTATGTATATACTTATATATACAAATGCGTTGTATATATCGCACATGGAAAATATGTATCCAAGAACTTGTGTATTATATGTTTATGCCACATTTTACACATACATGTGTGATATATAATAGCACACATAGACTCTTTACATGTATAAAGCATATATAAATCATCATAAAGTCCTATAATGGCGATTTGGTCGTAAAAGTTTTTAATTTTTATCACATAGACTATGAATATGTAATATGTATTCATAAGGCATAAAAAAACGTCATAAAACCTTATAATGGCGATTTGGCCGTAAAATGTTTAATTTTTTGCATATAATATCCTTGACTGCAATGCAGTCATAGACCTATAAAGTTTTACCATGCTCAGTACATATACGTACGTATACAGCAGGTCATATAAAATATTATGTGTGATATATCGCAGATATCCATGTGAATATAAAAGATACAAATCACCATGAACTTCTATTATAGGTTATACTATATATGCCTATGAATTTCGACTGATAAAATGAGCTTGGCTTCTCAATGTCTATGGGCCATAAAGTGTTCTTCTTGACTGCAACACACACTCGGTTGTTACTCTGTCATTTCTCAATCCACAAGCGTCGGGCATAATGGCGCATCATAAACTTATGATATGGGCTGCATGCTTAAGTAAAACTGTCTCCGTTAAATTCCTTGTTGTCTCTCTCTCTCTCTCTTGACGAGATTTATGACGCAAATAAATCGTGAGGCAAACGAGATCATCTGGATTTAAAAGAATCAATAAACCATGGAACAACAACAATGCCTTGAGATGACAAAGCATGCACGCGGCGAATCAACCATTGTAATTTTAAGGCGATTGGACATTCATTTAGGCAGGCAGTACAGTGTTGATGACTTTAGCAATACATTACATTACTATACATTAAATACATTACTTTAGCAATACATTGCAATACATTACTTCAGCAATACATAATTAATAATCTCCGTAATGAACTTCTTTGTCTTTCTTTGCCCCTTTTCCGCAAGCGTTTGAAAACCATTCTCTTTGATTGTGGTTTGGTGTCAGGTCGGGGGCGCCTCTGAAGAGTTCTCTTGAAGTGGCGCTATATAAATGTACGATTACAATTACAATTACAATTAGCAATACATCTTTAAGCCTTTAATGTGGAAAAATCGTCTCCTAGATGCAGAATGCGAGTCATCTGTGTTTAAAAAAATGACGAATGCCGAAACTTGCAACTAGTATGACCAACAATTTCTTTGTGGTATATCTGCATGTGGGACCTTGGGATGTTTCCACCTTGGGATGTTTCAATTACTTTGGGATGTTTCCACTTTGGGATATTTCCACTTTGGGATGTTTCAATTACTTTGGTATGTTTCAATTACTTTGGTATGTTTCAACTTTGGGATGTTTCAACTTTGGGATGTTTCAACTTTGGGATGTTTCCACTTTGGGATGTTTCAAATGCCGTGATCAAACGGTCTTCTTGTCCAGAGTGGACCATACTTACCATATGCTGCTGCCAAGGGTATACTCTCTGGCCTGTTCTTTCGTATACATTATACAATCTTTAAACTGTCCTCACTATTAGTAGAGGTTGGGTCGGGGCATTCCTGAGTAGTAGCCTTGAAGTAGATAGGGCTCAGTAATAGAAGGTTCTGCTATATAGCATAGGCCATATAAAACTCTGCATAAATACGTATTAGGCCTATAGATACAGTACTAGTTTCGTTACTGGACCCCCTCCGGCCCTAACGACCAGCTAACCCTGCCGTACGTGTAACGTTATGCGGCGTGAACGTTGCCACGAGAAAATAGCTAACGGCTGCCGAAAGTACGTTATTCACGCCGGGTTAGGACCTTAAACGCGAGCGAGTAGCTCAGAGGTCGACCAGAGTGAGTCTTCTAACTCCCCGGGAGACCGTAATTATGAAGACATTAGCCGGGTGTCAAAGATAAACTAATTAATGCCATCTGCTCTATACATGTACATGTACATGTGTACGCTTGAATGCATGTCAATAGCCACGTTGCCGCTGTGCAGTCTGGATCAGTTCAACTACGGCTGAAGCACGTAGGCCTACAATGTACATGTACATGTACATGTTGGGAGTGCTTCTGAGTAGACGGTGACTTGAAGGGGCGCTATAAAAATTGATTAAATTATAATTATATCATATATTATTATATTATATATTATATTATTATATTATATTATATATAATACATACACACATACTTACATACATACATACCTACATACATACATACATGTACATGCATACATGTACATACATACATGTACATACATACCAACAGCAAAAGTGACTATAGCAGACAGAGCTGGCCCAATTCGCAGAACCTGTCTATACACATATATTTTTATGTATATATGTATACATGTACATACATACATACATACATACATACATACATACATACATACATACATACATACATACATACATACATACATACATACATACATACATACATACATACATACATACATGTACATACATACATACATACATACATACATACATACATACATACATACATACATACATACATACATACATACATACATACATACATACATACATACTAACTTACGTGGATGCATAATTATATGCATACCAACAGCTACAATGTATGGTGACTATGGCAGACTTCCAGGTGGTCCGTTTAGCAGGACTTTTCTATACATACTGTACATACATGCATATATACAGTGTATACATGCATAGATACATACATGTATATACATGCATAAATACATGCATGCACACATACATTTATACATGCATGCATAAATTCACATATACGTGCCTGCATACATGTACTTACATGTACATACCAACGACTATACGTGTAGTTACTTAGGCAGACGATAAACCTATAATGTATAGATGTAATTGGTCGATTTCTCCAGAGTGTACATGTACCTCGACTACACAGGGTATAACTTTTGAAGGGTAGGGGCCACCATCATAATCTATACGTCAAAATGTGCGGAAATGAACCCCCTGCAGCTACCTAAAAGGGCATAATAGTATATTCCATTCGCAACAAGTTTGTATTTTGCAAAAACCTAGGGGGTGTCAACCACCACCACCCTAGTAGCCCGAGGTTTACATGTATGTCTTTCCGTGATACCCAAGAGGAACTGGACTCCACCCACTCACCATCCTTATGTAAATTAGCCCGAGACATTCCATTGGTCAATCGCTCGAACTCTTGTCGTGTCAATCACCCTAAATCGGTAGGCTATGGTGAACACCACTGCACATGATTTTGTTCCATTTTTCTGTGACCTAGACATTTATGAAATCTAGACAAGCTATAATGCCCACACTACACTTTTTCTCTTAATCTTAGAACAATAATGGCTGGATTAGCTCGTTTTTCGGTGGATGAGAGAATGCGCATGAAAAAACTAACAGGATACAGTTGCAGTGCTATTGCGGAAATTATTAATCGTGATCGCCCTGAGGGTAGATTGTGTACATCTAGCGGAGTACGGAAATGCCTTAAACGCATCAAGAGACCCGCGAAACAACCACGCGTGTACAAGTGTCTACTAGGACCATCAGCTTTAGCCTTGATAGATGGTGAGGTCGACCAGGACCGCGAGATCAGTGCCCGTGAATTGCAGCAGCTGTTGGAGAAAAGATTGAATGTCCGGGTTTCTGAAAGCGTGGTCAATAAAGAGAGACGAAAACTTGGATGGGTTCGGAGTGGAACAAAATATTGTCAAATGGTGCGCGGCGCCAACAAAGAGAAGAGGCTTTCTTTTTGTGTGGAGCTACTGCTTAAAAAAGAGGAGTTCAACGATGTAGTCTTCACAGATGAGAGTACGGTGAGATGTGAACGGTTTCTCCCCAAGCAATATCGACGGATCGGCGAGCGGGCTATTTACAGGCCTAAGCCCAAACACCCGCTGTCAGTGCACGTGTGGGCCGGAATTTCAAAGAACGGAACGACGGACATTGCCATATTCACTGGAATTATGAACAGTACCGGTTATCAGAGAATTCTGGAAGACTATCTCAAACCATTTGTTGCGAATGTCTACCCAGAGGGCCATAGACTTTGGCAAGATAATGACCCCAAACACACTTCTAAATCGACACAAGAGTGGATGGCTACTAATAATATCAACCACTCCCCCTCACCTCCGGAGAGGTAATTGTAATTGTAATTGTAAGTTTCAATTTATAAAGCGCCTCTTAAAGCAAACTCAACAGAGGCGCTCCCGACTCATCCTTTATGAGGGATTCTTTGCTTTGGCTTCCTATAGCCCAGCGCATCCAATTCAAGATCCTCTCCATTATGCGAAACTGTGTAGCTGGTTCCGCTCCTCAATATCTCATTGATCTCTGTATCCCGGTTTCCTTGTTCCCGGGTCGCAGTGCTCTGCGCTCGGTCTCGCATGACCTTCTCCTTGTCCCACGTATGCGATCGGCCACAGCCCAGGCTCGCAGTTTTGCTTATGCTGGACCTTCAGCCTGCAACCTTCTCCCTTATGGGCTGAGGTTAGAGCTGCTGCTCTCTCTCCCCTTCTGGGTTTCGCCGGCGTCTGAAGACTATGTTATTTGTAAGAGGTTCTACCTCATAGAGTCGGGAGCGCCTCTGTTGAGTTTGCTTACAATTACAATTACAATTACAGCCCGGACCTTAACCCGATTGAACGAGTGTGGGCTGAGATGAAGCACTTTCTCCGCAGACGAGTTAAGCCGACGAAGAAAGAGGAGCTCATACAAGGCATTCGCCATTTCTGGGCGACCCTGACACCAGAGAAATGCGCTCGCTACATCAACCGAATCCTAAAAGACGCAGAACTAATCGTTGCCAATGGCGGTGGCCCCGCTGGTCACTAGCACAGATATTCAATTGGCGCATTCCCCTTCCTTGCTCCTCCTCTGTGGCTCTTGGATATTTGCATATAACATTGCTTGCGATGCTCGGGATGGGATGGATGGGGTGAGATCGGAAGAGGGGACAAGGGTGGACTCGGTGGAGGCTGGGGCTAATATAAACTGAGCAATCAACGGCGATGTCATCGTTCATGAATCAGTTTAAACTAGTGCAGGCTACTACATGTATATTGTATTAACTACAGACATAAACTGTTCACTATGAGTAGGCACTTCGAATGTTATATACATGTAAATTATACGCAGTATGGCCTATATCAGTGATATAACACCATAACGTTATTTAAAAACAATGATGGAGGACATTCAAGAAACGTACAGGACCGAATAGAATAATCAATGTCTCGAGCATACCCCCCTCTCGAACCAAATGAGGCAACGCAGATCCCAGCGTAAATTGCCGCGTTAACGGACGAACACCAGCTGGAGGAACTCAGCCTTGTCGCGTCACAGCAGACAATCGACGCTTTGATAGCAGCAGTGCAGATACTGTAGACACAGATTACAAGCTGCTGCTCAAACAGATCAAATCGGGCTGGCCACCCAAAGGGACGGCCGTACCAGAGGCAATTAAGCCTTATGCCGGATTCGCCGACGAACTCATCACGAGCGGCGGGTTGGCTTTCAAGGATCTACGGGTCATTATGCCGGGACCCGCTAGGGAAGACATTTTGAAACGTCTCCATTCCACCCATATCGGGGTTAATGGCTGCATACGCCGGGCCCAAGAGGCAGTACATGTACAAATGTACATGTACATGTACATGTACATTGTACATGTACAATGTACATGTACATGTATATGATCC
This sequence comes from Lumbricus terrestris, assembly GCA_949752735.1. Lineage (NCBI taxonomy): Eukaryota > Metazoa > Annelida > Clitellata > Crassiclitellata > Lumbricidae > Lumbricus > Lumbricus terrestris. The sequence goes on from OX457052.1 coordinate 7,449,669, forward strand.
AGGCATCGTCGCCGCAATCAAAGACGCTGTCTCCCGCTGTACATGTACATGTGGGGCGCGGTGGCTCCGAGGTAGCGTCGTTGATCGAGGATCGATAGGTCGCGAGTACAAACCTCGCCTCGAGCCATTGCGTATAGGGACCTTGAGCAAGTCCTTTACTCACAACTCACGCTCACTGCGCTTCGGCGTGAAAATTCCAACACAGTGTCCGCGCAGTAGTTGGGAGCGCCTCTGAGTAGAGGATGGCTTGAAGGGGCGCTATAGAAATTCATCCATTCATTCATTCATGTACGTAGCAGTATAGTCAGCTAATAAATAAAGCGTCTTATAACGAACGTGGTTAGACTTCTGTGTAGAGGCCTAGGACCAATAGGGAACAGTAACCTTACAACTACTCGTGCCTGCCAATCCAACCATACATGTACATTCAGAAAAGTACTAAAACAGCTATTATTAAATACATCTGAAGATAATGATTGTTAACTTTTGTCAGTTACTTTTAAATATTTTCTAGCTCTGCTAGTTGACCGGGTGAATCACAGCCTCTGCTTATCCTTCAGATTCATTATTTAGGGGGACTGACTCGATAAGCTTCTCTGAGCTTCTTCATCTCCCTGGATCTCATCTCACTTCTTAACCACCTATTAATATTCTACATGTACATGTACATGTAACTCCACAATCTTACTCACCCTTAACCCTCGATGGTACTTTGGGGTGCAAAATGCACCCCAAGGCCGTTCTTATGGCTGCTTACGTGTTATTTTTAAAATTTCAGCAGTTATTATCTAGGACATTGTAAGCGTACAATTTTCTCATATAGTCATGTAGAAAATATAAAAAAAGAGTTCACGTCAATTTTTGCCAGCACATTTGCATCGGGGGTGCAATTTGCACCCCAAAACTTTCACGTAGATACGATGAACAAATTCATTCATTTGGTGCTGATTACTGCAATAATTTGTTATGTTGTTATATTTTATAACACATACTAGAATTAGTTTGCTTTTTTAACAAGTCAACCATTTTGTTTTGCATACAATTCAAGTATATATAATTATTAGAAAAGAAATAACACCATGGCAAGGTATTCTGTAATCATTAAATCATAGCCATCCTTAAAACTACATGTAACTTCCCACCAGTGGATGCCTACATGTACAATGTATAGTACATGTACATGTACATGTACATGTACATCAATAATAACAATCTTGGTCTCCTCACCCTACTTACACCACCTCCATTTCCCCTCCCGCCGTGCACACCTCGTATGCACCCAAGCCCATCCCCACGACATTAGTAAACCGTTATCAACATCACAGGCGTCATGCCACCATCTGTTTTTCACTAATGATTTCACGGGTCTTCCTGACCCGCCTGAGACGAGAGCCGTCTAGGCGCGAACACCGTGCCTTTAGCGCTTGATCGGCTCCTAGTCGACCATGGATCGGCCCAGGATCACAGTCGGAGTAAGAGTCCTGTCACTGCGCTGGTACTGTAGGTCTATAATATATAGTCTATAATTATGAGTGAGGAGCCGGTATACATGCATTAGCGTGTATATAGGCCTAGGCTTATATATATATATATATATATATATATATATATATATATATATATATATATGCAGTCTGTCTTTGGTCGGCAACTAATGCGTCGATTTCGTCAGCTGCTGCTACAGTGGCAATTGGTCGTATATACATATACATATATATATATATATACACACATATATATACATATACATACATATATACATACATGTATATATAATTATACATACATATATATATATACATATACAATACATATATATACATTATAATATATATATATATACGGATGCAGATCACAATATATTATATTCTCCATTCGCTGTATACAGTCATTGTCGCCCTCTTTGCTGTCGGCGTTTCCCGTCGCCCTACGATGTATATTTAATCCGGTGACCAACAGCAGCAGCAGGAGGGAGGCGATGAAGATGACAGAGGAAGGGAGGCAGACAGACAGACAGCAAGACAGACAGATATTTCTTAGACGAAGGGAAAGGAACGAACGCCCGGCATGCAAGAGAGAGAAATGGTAATTGATTCAGTGGCAATAAAAGGAGCTTCATTAGTCGAATGTACATAAGAACGACCGACCAACCGTTGGTCGACGTCTGCTCTCTGACGCACTTTTCCCGCCACCAGTCACCAATGACCCAATGACGATCTATGCATGCGCATGTGCAGAGACCGCTTCCTCAGGCAGTGTGTCGATCTGTTATACGTGTGCAATGTGTCAATTCTCTCACCTTCCCTCCCTCTCTATCGTTCTCTATCATTCTCTATCATTCTCTATCATTCTTTATCCTTCTCTATCCGTCTCTATCATTCTATATCCTACTCTATCCGTCTCTATTATTCTCTGTCCTTCTCTATCCTTCTCTGTCCTTCTCTATCCTTCTCTATCCTTCTCAATCATTCTCTTTCCTTGTCTACCCTTCTATATATATATATCCTTCTCTACCCTTCTCTGTCATTCTCTATCCTTCCCTGTCCTTCTCTATATCCTTCTCTATCCTTCTCAATCATTCTCCTTCTTTCTCTACCCTTCTATGTATATATATATCCTTCTCTATCCTTCTCTGTCCTTCTCTGTCCTTCTGTATCCTTCTTTGCCCTTCTCTAGTTTGTTTCTTTCCCCCTTCCCCTTCTCCTTACCTTCATTCTGTCGTTCTTTCTCCTCTAATTTTATTCATCGTCCCGTGTATACGTCTTTATTTCTTTCCATCCGTTTCTTGTATTTCTCATCGCTTATCTTTTCTGCCTTCCTTTCTATACCTCCAGATTTCCTTTTTTCTTGTGCTTCATTTCTTCATTCTTTACGCTGTCTTTCCTTCCTTCTGGCATCCCCATCTTTCTTCCATCCTTCCTTCCATCCATCCGCTTATATATATTATATAATTATATAGTCGTCCGTCAACCTTTTCGCTATCTCTAAATCATCCAGCCTGCATAAAACATGTAACATATATAATCGTTATGATATATTCATACATATATTTCATGTGTATATAAGTATGTATCAATCATAACGCATTTTTGAGCTAAAGACAAGTGCTCGCACCGTACACAAACACGCACACACACAAACACACACACACACACACACACACACGCACACGCACAAACACAAACACAAACACACACACCGGACGACACAAGACGAGTCACAGAAAAGCCTGGAATTATGGGAACGTTCCCATAATTCCGCGTTCTGTGAGCGCAGCTTAGGGCTGATCAGAGCAAGGCTTAATGGAACGCCTATCGTACGTGTCGCCCGCATCTCAACCATCGATCAAGACGACGACCGTCTTTTGCGTTGCCGATGGATCATGATAGGGAAGCGTGGGAGGAAGGACAGTGGGGGTCGGGCGGGAAATATGATGGTTCTTTTTATGGAAGATGAAATAGGAGATATGCAGATTGGGTGCGTATCATCGGTAAGCGATAATTACGTTTGATGACGGGCAAGCGAGCGCTGCAATCTAATTAGCCGTCGCTTAAGCGCTTCGTTTCTGACAGGTTCCGCGGAGTTAATTGATTGCGCGTAGGACTACAATGGTGAAAGGGCGACGACCGGAAGCGGTGGCGCCGATGACGCATTGAGGAAAGTAGGCCTATGGAAAGCCGAGGGATGGATTGGGAGATGATGCAAAGCCAGCAGTAGCGCTGGGCAAACAGTGAGCGCTGAGTAATTATACGCAGCTTATGATGTGCACGCCTCGGATTTTTCGCATCACTTGCAACTTGGCGTCAACGAACAACTAATTTAAATATAGATGTTTTTATGTAGCAATGCTGGTACAGACAGAGTACACATGTACTTTGAGATGGTCCGATGTACTTTGCAATGGTTCGATGGATTGGTCTCGTGAGATATTCTTCGCCACAGCTGCCCGTTTGAAAGGACGCCACGTCATATATAGATCTATAAGGTCCCCCCCGTGTACGAACCGTACTATAGACAGGAGCCCGCGGATACAGACATTTTCGAAGGGGGCCAACATTTTCGGTGATCTTTGCCAGAAAAAATCTGATGACTTTTTTAGTCGATCGGTCGAAATGTCTGGAGAAAATATATCAATATTCCTGCCAAAATAATTGATCTTTAAAAAATTATTTTTTATTCATCAGTCATCAATCAATCAAATAATTTACTATAATAAAGATTCTATGACCTCTTGCTGAAGCCAAATGGGGTGGGGGGCAAGTTCTATGCACATTTGAAATGGGGCATGGGCCATGGTCGGATTGCCCTCCCTGGATTCGCCCCTAATGCTAGAATGGGTCCCCGCAGACAATTTTACAGATCGGGCAAAACGCAAAGGTCATAGTAAATTCCATGGCTGTCGTGGTCGCTGACGTCTTTAAAAAGAAGCAAGTATGGACAGAGCAGTCAGAAAGGACTTAGGATAGACAGTAGCAGGGCTTTTAAAAGAAAGGTACTATAATTTTAATTCACCCTTTTTATTTATTTCAGCGTGTCGATGTAGGTTTCGTGTACGACCCCACAGAAATAGAAATTCGATGAAAAATATTTCCTCACGAAGTAGAAGCGGGATTTAGCGCGTGAGGGTCGGTTAGGGCTCAGGTTAGGCGTCGTGAGGGTCGGTTAGGGTTAGTTTTAGGGTTAGTGCAGTCATTCTGCTGAAATTGAAGCTGGATTGATGAAGAATAATTTTCAATGTAAAATTGATGAAAAATATATACTGACAAAATAGAAACGGGATTTATCGAACAAATTCATGTCTAAGCAGAAGCTGGATCGATTAAAAGGGTTCTGGACAAACTAGAAGTTGGCGAAATTAAATCGAAAAAAAGGGTGAATTAAAATTATAGTACCAAAAGAAATTCTTAGAACTGCACAATCAGGATTTTTTAATTTTTTCTAGTGTGGATTTGTTGACAAAAATTTCTCACGACCTTTTTTAAACCGTTTGTAAAAATCTCCGAAAATATCGCAAATTTCCGGCGAAAATATCTGACACCCTTTTTTTAGCTAGTCGCCGCATATAAAAGCTGATGACCTTATTACTCTTCGATGTCACTTGAAATTTGTAAATTTCGGCTTCCTGCATATTTTTAACTGCACTCTTCCGTGGTGAACCGGTTGCAAAAAATTTTTCTAATGATTTGTTTGTTTGCTTGTATGTGCACTTGTTATAGCGCCCCTTCAAGCACTTACTCAGAGGCGCTACCGACTGCAGAGCGGACACTGCATCGGAGTTTCACGCCGAAGCGCTGAGCAATTGCGAGTGAAGGACTTGCCCAAGGTCCCTACGCGACGACTTGAGGTGGAACCTCGAACCTTCCTGCTTCAAGGCAGTGACGCCACCACTGCACCACCGCGCCCCACGATTATCACTACACAAAATTGCATTTAGGCCTACAACTGCACAATTTCATTTACAATAGCACATTTTGTGTAGAACTGCACGTTAAAAAAGCCGTGGACAGTATAGACCGATGGATAGTTCTACTGGTGTTAAAAATAGAGTATGCTCGTGTATAGAAGTTTGAGTGTATACTATACACTATGGCCTAATGAACTTCGACTCATGGCTGCTGGACTAAATGATCATAGGGACCACGAAGAGTCGGAATGTATGTTTGTATGTATATATGAGCACTTGTTATAGCGCCCCTTCAAGCTCCCTACTCAGAGGCGCTCCCGACTACAGAGCGGACACTGCATCGGAGTTTCACGCCGAAGCGCTGAGCAATTGCGAGTGAAGGACTTGCCCAAGGTCCCTACGCGGCGACTTGAGGTGGATTCGAGCCTGCAACCCTTCGGCTGCAAAGCCACGAATATATAGCCTATACCCACTACACCACCGCGCCCCACAATGAATGACCCTATATAAAGTCTATGATATTTTTATGGATCAAGAGATGTCTATGACTCAGCAGTGGAAGGAGAAAATCAGCAATCTTCTCATTAAATACGATGACGTCAGTTTTTGCGTTGTCATGGTAACGCATTCTTAAACGATTGCGTCATCAATGGGGCGTTTGTCCTATACATCATATTTCTATCGACTTTCTCTCGCAATATTCATTTTGTGAAAGAACTTTTAAAATCTTAGAATGAAAATAACTTCGAGGCGGTCGACATTTGAAGCAAATACTGCAATCAGTTAGTGAGAAGATCAAAAGAACAGAATGTATGGAGTAAAAATGCTAATATGTGAGCAAGAAAATAATTTCATTTCTCCTTTGTCTTTGCATTAATCATTATTAAGTACAGTAAGTGATGTGATGTTTATGTATATGATGATGGCAACGATTATGACGACGATGATGGGAGTAATAATGATGACGATGACCACGATGATGATGATGACGACGACGACGACGACGATGATGATGATGATGATGACGATGAAGACGACGCCGACGATGATGGTATTGATAATCGGGCACAATTAGGCCTACTTGGTCCGTTAGACATATAAAATCGAGATAGTGGCCAAAATCTTATCAATCTCAGTATACACTCTACGAGAATCCGATTTTCATTAACTGTACGAGTACAACGACGGTTGTAATTTTTACAGATGGCTGGTGTCTTTGTGCAGTTGGCGGATATGCTGTTTTCTTCTTCTTCTTGGTGGCACTGGCAGAGATGACGCAATTGAAGCGAAGGCGATTAGCGAAACGTAAAAGCAATACCGAAAATCTGCTCAACAGAACCGAGTTTTCCGAAGTTACACGTAAGAATTTTCTTCACCTCAACCGCTTAATTAATTATGCAAGTGCATGTTATATAAGTGTAGTTCCAATTGAACTTTATATCTAGCGCCTTTCAAAGTGAAAAACAAATCAGATAAGCTCTCTGCGATACCCTATGATTAGCCTATGGATTTGTTTTGATTTAGCGCCTGACATAATTATAATATACTCCTAAATAGGCCTACAAGCGCTGACGAATGACTGTTGGCTTACACAGCCAACAATGCCAACATGCATCTTGTACTTTATTTATTTCTTCCTATAAATGATACCACTTATCTGTCATGGCATGTATTATCTTCGTTGGTTTTCTGTGTTGCTGTAGGAACCGCTACATTTCTGTCTGATGGGATTGATCTGAGAGAGGGGATTGAGAGGAGTGACGGTTGTGTGGCTCTGTATTGTGTTTTATTGTTGTTGTGTGTTTGTAGTTTATTTGTATTAGTACCTGCCGGGCCTCTGGCGTGGCGTAAAACCCCGTAAGCTCCTCGCAAAGGCAGGAGGGCCCCTGGCGCGGATTAGGCCAAATATCCCGCAAGCCCACTATTATTAATTTTCAATTTATCTTTTATTTATGTGCTGTGCGTTGTTGAGCCGAGGGATGAGAAGGGGATGAAGGGGCGAGATGATAAGAGGTATGTGGTGGGCTACGCGGAGTCAGATTGCAACGGGCAATCGAAGGACAGCCTCAAGAGAAGGACAACCTGAAGTCAATCGACAACGAGGCGGACGATTACAAGCACAAAAACTCTTTGTTTACGAGACTGAAATAGATTGTTTGCAAATAGAATTTATTATTGACATCGTGGAGAGGAAAAATAATTCATTCTGTGAATTTTGTAATAAAGTACTTAGCAGTCATTTAATTATTTTGTTCAGTTAATTATCTTTTCTGTGTCGTGTCCTACTGACTGTTCTCGACTTCGGCTGTCGTCCTGCTATCGTATAGACTATAATTTTAGTCTATATAGCCTGCAAACAAGAACATAGGAGAAAGAATAGGACAGGATACTATTACACGCACAAAAACTCTTGTTTACGAGACTGAAATAAATTGTTTGCAAATAGAATCAATGAACAGCTTGAGGAGGAAATCAGATGACTTTATAATAAACTACTTAGCCTAACAGTTATTTGTTTAATTAATTGTCTTTTCTGCGTCTTCACTCTGACTTTTCTCAACTTTAGATGTCGCCCTGCAATCATGCATAACGATCCATAAGCAAGTAAGAGAGAACCACCACAGTTCTGATAAGCAGTTCGCCGAATCTCTACTACTAACCCTGATCATTGACTCTAATAATAATTCCATATTGAGAATATCAATACGAGCAGTTAGCCTACTTCAGTGATTGAAACCGAACAGCAAAGAGCTAAATATAAATGCTGGAGAAAATACTATAGGCCTAACGCCGATGACGGCAGATGACCACGGAGTCCAGATTTAAAGCTGCCCCTCACTCTTGGTGTCAATTCTAAAGATTAGCCATAAACGTAGATAAGAATATATTTTGTTTTGGTTGTTTGAGCACCCCCGAAACGAAAAATGTGAAAGTGAAATAATGCATAAAATTATACTAGCACATGATGTTAGAACTACAGAGTGCAATTTAATTTCGAGCAGAAAATAGTCGAAAATCGGGGAAAATCTATAGTTTAAAAGTCCTGGAACTGTCTGGACTGCAGTGTCGATCGTTTTCGAACAGGTCATGACAAAGAAACGAAACAATAGAGATTTAGTCTACACGGTTAATGCTAAGAAATATCGGCTGAAGGAGGGAGGAGGTCGTGGGACGTGAGTGGGTATAGGCTTCATTGGGAGGGAGGGGTGCTAAAGGAGGGGAATTTGACCGCTGGAGGCGTCTTTCCGGACGTGGAATGAATACCACTTCCTAGGATTTCGCGCAGCTGCATATGGAAGACCCGACGACTCGGTGGAAGTTTCTCGTCCGTTCGATGTTTGGTCTGGAAGAATAGGAAACTGACAGATGGAGGGAAGAGAAGCAGACGACCTGACGGGGGTGGTGGTGGAGTTATGAGTCATCTGGATAGGAGGAGGAAAGGAGGAAGGAATAGTTACGGAACACTTGTGCAACAGCAAAATCTTCATCGGATGTATAGTGTGCATGTGTGCAGCGATTATGCGTTTAAGGATATCTGCAGTGGTGTAATGGTGTTGTTGGTATTGGACCACAGATGATCCTTGGGCCAAAGTCAAACTACATGCATGTTATATGCTACCAATCAGAGCATGAATGAATGGACGAGAGAGAGAAAGAGAGAGACAGACAGACAGACAGACAGACAGACAGACAGAGAGAGAGTGGCGACTGCATGAGAGAGGACAGCAATTGATGCATGGATGATGACGCGCAGTTGAGTTGACGTATAACATGGTTAGCTATGGTTCAGGACTTTTTTTTAACGTGCAGTTGTACACAAAATGTGCAGTTCTAAATGGATCTGTGTAGTTGTAGAAGCAATTCTGTGCAGTAAAAACTAGTGAAAAAGGCCATTGTCCTGCGAGTGGGAGTAATTTACCATGGAGGATGGGAAGGCAAAGAAAGGGTTTGTGCAGTTCTAAAAATTCCTTTAAAACAGACCTGCTATGCTTCGATCATTTACTTCAACTGTCTTTGGAATACGTTATATGTGGCCTATATTATATCCTTCCGTTCGCCATATACCATTCTTCTGGCCGCAGTCTCTTTTCTTCCTTCGCTCTTCTCAAACCATCAAGGGCCCCGCACACTGACTGGGAGCGCTTCTGAACAGTTCACCATACCACACGTAGACGCTTTACAAAAATTAATGATCAAATACAATACAATACAAAAATATGTATTGTGGATACGATGCCTAGCGTAAACCAATACATCGTTTCGCGCTTTCGCGCTGCAAAATCAACGAGTAGGCTAATAATGGCATACGACGTCACGCTTGGATACCAAATTTTCGTATCTAAGCACGAAGATAACGGTCATCCGCTATAGAGGTGCAATGGCGTCTGCACGGGTAAAATGTTAACATGGCTTAGAGAGGGAGAAATCGGCTTAGCGTATACTGGGTCCTGTGTTCTTCATAAGCTGCTTAAATGTGACCCATTTTTGGGTAAAATTGCAATGAACGTGCACGTTAAAAGCAAGTCTCAGTTAGCGTGAGTTTGGCTTAGCAATGGGAAAATTTTAAAATCTCGTTAGACACTTTTTTAACGCTCAGACCGACCCTATATAAACCCCAGCAGGAAAGAGGCAGTACCGCTTCTCGGCCTTTTGGCTAAGATCAAAGTGAAATAATAATTAACTGGTTCCCTGCTGGACCGCTGGCGTGAGGTAAAACTCCGTAAGTCCAATAGCAAAGCAGGAGGGTCACTGGCGAGCCTTAACTGGTCGTAAACCTATAATAATAAAAAAAAAAAAAAATAAAAAAATAATAAAACGATGTGTAGAGCGCCGGACTCAGCCGACGCTGAAGGATGGGGCGCTTGATCGCTGGACGTGCATAGCAGATTTTTTATGATGATCGTATCCGACATCCATCATCATCATCACCATCACCATCACCACCACCACCATCATCATCATCATCATCATCATCATCATCATCATCATCATCATCATCATCATCATCATCATCATCATCATCATCATCATCACCACCATCACCATCACCATCACCATCACCATCACCATCACCATCATCACCACCACCACCACCACCACCACCACCATCACCATCACCATCACCATCAACATCACCACCACCACCACCAGTGTTTGGGTTAGTGATAGCAGTAGATGGTGGTGGAAGTGTTGGTGGGTGTGTGGCGGTTGATGTGGCGATGTTGGTGTTAGTGGTGTTGGTTTCGGTGGTGGTAGTAGATAGTGGTTGAAGCGGAAGTGATGGCAAATACTAAGAAGCCAGACGATCGTCTTCAACTCCCTGTAGTCTGTCGTTCAGCTGATGAATTGCACGATTGGGACTGATTCACGAGATGAGATGCAGGCAAGCGATGTCTGCTCGAAATAGACACTTTATGGGGTGACAAAAATTGCTCAATTCGATAAGACGAGCAGTGCAAAGAGTCAGAGATTTGAAAGCAATATATCTGTAAATATATATATCATAGATTATATATTCTAGATGATATATGTATATACATATCAATGTTTATGTATATACATATCTAGGTTTATGCTGGTATAAATAATGGAGAGGAAAAAGAAGAAGAAGAAGAGGAATACCGAGACAGCTGATGCTACAGACTGGATGATGAAGGACGGATACCAAAAACGCAAGGGAAGGCGCAACGGAGGATGGAGTGGCAACATTTTGCATTCGAACTTGCCTATGTAGGGGCAGGGAACCTGAAGAAGAAGAAGAGATACTAGTATAGCGCCATTTTTCCAGGCTATGCATTCACAACAACATAGCAATGCATAAACGAATTGTCTGAGTTCAGGCAGGGTGAGAATTGCTGGGGGTTGGGACCCCCAGTCTTTCTTAAAGCCCCATAGTAAAGTCTGTTTTTACCCCCCAATTCCAAGTGGATAATGGTCAAACCCCCCAGTTATTTTTCCACAATTCTCACACTGAGTTCAGGTGCCGTCGATGTAAGATGTATTCTAATTTATCGTCAATTCAGAAATATATGAACTAAATTCCGATTTTCTTATTTCATTTCTATTAAGGAAAACAATAGAAGCATGATTTTTGAACACTTTACCTTAGTAGGGTTTTGCTCAATAACTTTCTCTTCAGCCGTGGCTGGGCTGGGAGCGCCCCTGACTAGGCTTCTGAATGGGCGCCATATAAATTTTCGGCATGAATGATTGAACGCATTGTATTTACACAAGTACAGACTAAATCTGTCGTAATCATCCACAAAAGTCTGACTGCAGGTCTCAACGGCTGACAACAACAGACCACATAACGTTATCACAGAATTTTTTGGACACCTATAGATCGCCTGGGTCGCGAAAGGTTCGTCAGCCATTCATTCACGTGAGTAGAGCAGGGAGGAGAACTGACCGACGACTCCAATTGGAGCGTAGACTCGGAACCGACCTGGGCTGGCGAATCAAAGTCCACCGTGCCCACCTTCTCGTGGGGCGACCTGTAAGTTACCCCTCCGTATCGAGGGGTGAACGAACGGGCACGGATGGAAAACGGGGGGGAAGGCAATGGCAAACCACCCCTTATCTTCTGCCAAGAAAAATTCATGATGTACGCGGAAGACCGATGAGGTATAGGAAAAGTCTGGCATGAGCCTAGAGGAGCTGAGAGAGGCAACAAGAGAGAGGAGACACTGGAGAGGATACATCAAGAATGTCGCCAGAGCTCCAAGAGCCGACGGCACCAGGTGACCAGATGATAGATCGCCTTATCTAGATTTCAAAGCAGGTTTCTGCAAAGGGTGACGAGGTTTGTCCACAAGGAGTAACTTGATTGATGCATTGTGCCTTATGGCAACATCTCAATAATAGTACTAGACCAGATTGGAATCGATAATATATAAACTATTAAATATTATAAAAAATATTAGATTAGATTAGATTATTAGATCGGATCGGATCGTAAGCGTGTATTGGAACTTTTGAATTACTTTTTTGGAATAGCAGCATTTATAGCCGTCATCTTACCAAAGTGGGACTCCGTGGTGTAGCGGTTTGTTCTGTGCCTTGTGACCGAAAGATTGCAGGTTCGAATCTACCTCAAGCCACTTCGTAGCGACCTTGGACAAGTTGCTCACATATTATGATTGTCAGCGAGGAAGGCAACGGGAAATCAGATACCTCACCTCACCCACAGAGGCACAACAGTCAATGGATCTGTATACCTTCGGGCAGAGAACTCATCATCATCATCATCATCATCATCATCATCATCATCATCATCATCATCATCATCATCATCATCAACAACATCATCATCATCATCTTAACAAGGTTGCTCTACTACTGCAATGCTGATAAGACTTCAATAAATAATACACCTGCAACAATGGCAATTTCTATTTTGAGTTTGCACATTGTAATGGCAAGCATTTTAAGATGTCATCTCACCAAGATTACTCTATTATTTCAGCCTGCCGGATGAGACCAGATCATATCAGACAAGACATTTTAATGGAATAGAAACACAGGCATCAACGTTCGCTACATAATTTATTCGCATGCAATGGAATCATCTCATAAGAAACGAACCTAGAAGAATTGTCGGTGGGTTCAGATGAAAACCTACATGTTTATGCTACTGTAGCTCAAGGTTCTTTGAATATGTGTGTGGATTGATCTTGACTGTGGCTACTATATGCTCTGTAACAGAAACCTAATCCGCCACGGCCGCCACTGCAATCTGCTTGTCTGTCTCTCTGTTTGTCTCTGTCTGTTAGCCTGTCTGCCTGTGTGTGTCTGCCTGTCTGTCTGCCTGTCTGTTTGTCTCTGTCTGTCTGTCTGTTTGTCTGTCTGTCTGCTTGCCTGTCTGACCCAGCTATGCTTGACGAGTGTTGACGAAAAGACGATGAGTTGACGGACACAGTGGAAGGGAATGGAGAGAAGGAGAGGGAGAGACAGACAGACAGAGACAGACACACAGACAGATAGAAATACAGAGACAAAGAGAGACAGAGACACAGAAAAAGACAAAGAGAGACAGACATTTAAAGAGACATAGAGAGATGGACATTGAGATAGACAAACAGACAGAAACAGAGCGACTGAGACAGAGATAGATAGACACAGGCATACGGACATATAGAAAAAGACAGAGAGGGTCAAAGAGATGAGTTGAGTGACATAGTGGAAGAGAATAGAGAGAGAGAGATAGATAGAGGGAGAGAGGGGAGGAGAGAGAGGGAGGGAGAGATGGAGAAGATGGCTGTGGAAACAAACACCTGCCCGTCAGAATCTGACAAGTGGAATTGGCATCAGAAACCAGACAGGAAGAGGAGGCGTCCTTCAGCCAACGGGGATCACACTTGACATTTGATTGAACATCTGACGAGAAACAGCACGAGCTACTCCGGCTGGCATTTACGTAGCGCCCAATACGGTCACCAGGTGGCGATTGGTGCTTGTGGGGCGCGATGGTGTAGTAGGGGTGGGTTCGGAGTCTTGAAGCCGGAAGGTTGAGGGTTTGAATCCACCTCAAGCCACCGCGTATAGGGACCTTGAGCAAGTCCTTCACTTGCGATTGCTCAAGCGCTTCTTCGTGAAACTCAGATTCAGCGTCCGCGCTGTAGTCGGGAGCGCCTCTGAATGTGAAAAATTTGAAGGGGCGAAAAAACATGCGTACATCTATGTATTCATACATGCATTCATACATACATACATGCATACATGCATACATACATGCATGCACGAATCAACACTCTCATAAATAGTTGATGAATTTATATAAAGCTCGGTTGCCTAATTAATTAATTAATTAATTAATTAGTCAATTAATTAATTAATTAATTAATTAATTAATTAATTAATTACTACCGCTAACAATGATCGTAATATTAATACTAATCACACGCTAATGACGCTACACCTAAACTATTATTTATCATTAATCGATTTGGCTGTCCAAATAGTGAGCTGGCAATAAAGCGCTCTAGGCCTATAATCAATCTGTACTGGTATTAACGAAAGCGTCAGCCCAAGGGAATTAGTCTTGCGCACAGTTAAGCCCTGCTAAGCTCGGATGAACTTTAGCCCCGGTGTCAGTGACCCTGGCAAGTCGGCTGTCGACGCAAATTGACTTTAAAAAGCGTCAACTACGGTTGAGTCGATTGGACTAATTTTATCTGAGCGTTTAATCTCGTCTCTGCATGCGTCGTCCACGAGAGAACGAATTACGAACGATGTCTTGTAAGACGTCAATCAAATCGAATCTCGATTTAGACAGACCAGTAGCATCAGCAGTGTTGACAGACAACACAGACAGAGTAAGACAGGCTGGCAGGCAGGCAGACAGACGGACAGATAGACAGGCAGGCAAGCAGACAGATAGACAAACTGACTGTCACACAGACAGACTGATTGACACACGGAGCAAGAGTCATATAATGTAGATAGACAAACAGACAGACAGACAGACAGACTGACTGACTGACTGACTGACTGACTGACTGACTGACTGACAGACAGACGGGTAGGCAGGCAGGCAGGCAGACAGACTTTGTGCCTCTGCCGCTGCCTCCTCTACCTCTGTCTGTCTGTCTATCTGTCTCTGAGTCGGTCTTCTATAATCATGACAGACAGACAGGCAGGAAGACAGATTGATTGACAGAGGGAGTGACAGACATATAGGCGGACATATATACAGGCAGATGGCCATAGAGACAATCATGACATGTCTGTCTGTCTGTCTGTCTGTCTCAGACAGATAGGCAGGCAGACATACAAGGGGAAAGACAGATATACAGACTGCATGCAAAGAGGCGGACAGACAGATAGGCAGGCAAGCAGATAGACATGCAGTTGTCATTCATAGGAGCGGCGCGTGATTGCATTTTCTGATTTTTGGCATTCAGCATCTCGCAGTTCAGAGACAGACAGACAGACAGACAGACAGACGGACAGACAGACAGTCTTTGCTTTTAATAAGTCGTCATTCAAACTCCATTCAGATCCTCCTCTTTCTATCAGTACCCATCAATCCACACTTTTTTCCAATAAGCCAATTATTCACAGTCTACATTTTTTGCCTGTCTCCACTGTCCATGTCTGTGTATGCCCGACTATCTGTATCTGTATGTGTGAATGACCGCATGCCTCTTACCACTTCAGCCATAAATTACATATCTACCAGCTTCCCTGCATGCTTCTGTGTTTCTCTGCCTTGGATTCAATCCTTCATGTATCATTCTGTTTTGCTGGGTACGTCTGCCTGTGTTTCTGGCAATCCGTCTATGTATGTCTCTTTCTCTTTGTCTGTGTGTATTCTTTTCGCACGTGTGTTTGTCCCTGTATGTCTGTGTCTCTGTGCCTCTGCCGCTGCCTCTACCTCTGTCTGTCAGTCTGTCTGTCTGTCTGTCTGCCTGCCTGTCTATCTGTCTCTGTCTGTCTGTCTGCCTCTGTCTGCCTGTCTGTCTGTCTCTGTGTGTCTGTCTGTCTGTCTGTCTTTGAGTCGGTCTTCCATAATCATGACAGACTCATCAGTGCCTTTGAAAGCGTTGGCAATGTTAAGCGTCGTCTTACCAACGCCAAAGTGAAAGCAGATGAAGAAAGACGGAGGACAGGCAGAGATGGAGACGCCGTACATTGCGCTGCTTCTGCTGCACAAAGGAAGCGCTTTTGATCGAAGCTGTCATCGTGAGAGTCAAAGAATCTCTGGCGATTGAATAATCTATCCTAGGCACATTGACAGACAGACAGACAGACAGGCAGGCAGGCAGGCAGAGAAAGCCAGGGAGACATACAGGCCGGTAGGGAGACAGAGAAAGAGCGGGAGACAGGGACAGACAGGGAGATAGACGGACAGACGGACAGACAGACATGGCACACAGACAGACCCACGAACACACTGACTGGCATACAGCCTGACATACAGACAGAGCAGACTGATACATAGAAAGACTGGAAAAACATACAGACAGGCAAACTGAATGACAGAAAGACAGACTAGCAGGCAGACAGACAGACATAAAAGAGGGACGATTGGAGTGTAACAAGGCAGGCGCACTTACATACGACGTGCAGACGCACCATCCAACCAACTCATCCGATGTTAAACCGTTCTCTCGACCAAACATTTTCCCGCTCTTCCGTCATCACATCATCTCACAACTTGCAGGCGCGCGTTAGAAAATGCGAGAAATAAATAAATAAATAAATACACAAATAAATAAAATTTTCAATCGCTCCAGGCTTCGTGGCCTAGTTTCTGCACCAATGAGGACCAAACTCCATCCAAAATGACAAAATTTTCCTCTATTATAATTTGGCGGCCATTTATGAAGCATTTCAACATATCGCTAAACATTATTATCGGATCCACCTAAGAACTCAGAAAAACTGGACCTGTGTTAGCACGCTGTCCAGATTTCCCCCACAAAATCTGAAAAGCTTTGTGCTGCAAAACTTTGTCTCATCCTCCCTTTCTCCGATCCCTTGTCTCTTTCGCCACTTCAACTCCACACCCTGTTCACCATTTAATTAATTAATTATTATTATTAACCATGTCTGACTGTCAATAATATTAATATACGTGACCCTCCAATCTTCATCTGAATTAACCCAACCTGACCTTACCTGCCAATAGATTTCGTTTTGACTAAGCGCTTGCAAACAAACTGACTGATCACCGACTCTGTCTTTCTACATGTCTGTCTGTTTGTCTTTGTGTCTTCATAATGATTTCTGTCTGTCTGTCTGTCTGCCTGTCTTTATAATGATTTCTGATTTCTGTCTGTCTGCCTGTTCATCTACTTGCTTGTACGCTGTCTGTCTGTCTCTTATTAAAGCATTTATTTCTATTATTCTAAAAGCAGAATCTACAGAATTGTTTGAGCAGCTGCATATGCATATACATATATATATATATCAATATATACGCACACACATATATACATATATACATACATATATATCGATATATATATATATCGAGATTCGTTGAAATTGCACCGAACAGAAAACGATAGAAGGACGAACGGACGAACGGACGAACGAAAGGACAAAAATACGGACGGAAGGACGGACGAAAGGACGATCTGAGGAATCAATTATTTCCCTTATTTCGACCGCTGTTCTTTGTCGAACGTGACATTGACGTCTGATCCACCGCATACCCCCTACTCACCTACTCACCCGCTCACTCACCCGCTCACCCACTCACTACCCGCTCACTCACTCACCCCTCACCCACTGACTCACCGCTCACCCACTCACTCACCCATTCACTCACCCGCTCACCCACTCACTTACCCACTCACTCACGTCAATTGAGCAACGACTCATTTTTAATGCATATAATAATAAATTATATGTGCGCACACATACACAAACACAAATACACAAACACACATACACAAACACAAACACACACGCAAACACACATACACAAACACACATACGCAAACACACATACACAGACACACACACACACAAACACACATACACAAACACACATACGCAAACACACATACGCAAACACACATACACAAACATACATACACAGACATACACACAAACACGCACGCATAAATGCACACACCTACACGCTTTCATAAACACAGACCTGTGCTTGTGTGCGTGCTTGTAACCCTGGCTAATTCAGAAGTTGAGAAATATAAATGGAAATATTAAAATGGCTTATAAAGTATTTTCTTCTACAGGGTGGCTCAAAAAAAGTACCACCGGGGAAAATGCGATATCTTCCCAGCCGATTGAGCTTTATCTGCGAAAATTTCGCAATTTGAAGGGGAATGAATATCCATCAATCCCTGAAAGTTTCATTTGAAACTTTTCATGTTTGCAAAAGTTACAGCTGTTCAAACTTAAAATTTTGTTTTTTCAATTATCCGGAGAATCATGCTCCAATACATGTGATTTAATTAATATTTTTTGGCAAATTACAACACACAAATTGATGATGATGTCATACGACCTCACTACGAGCTGTAAAGAAGCTGTTTATGAAGCAATCTGCTGGTATTTGGTGATATTTTATAGATTAAGGTCTCAATTCGTGAACCCATTACTGAACGTCACGGGCAAAGTTTCTGCGAAAGATAAAATGGGAACTCGGACTTTGCATGAACAGATACTGGGACATCGCGTGATCATAGCAAAATACCCAGTGAAAAGTGGAGCCTGAGCACATTGAAGGCTATCTGCAAACATGTTTATGTAACGAAGATCAGATGTCGGAAGAGAGGCAGGAAGTGGTCGCTTGGCCTGATGAAAAAAACACTATTTTCAAGAAATTCGCTTGGTAATCGAAAGGTCAAGTTTGCAAAGCACATCGTGGTTTCGGCATCAGATATGCTGGCGTGTGTTACGGCTGCAAGAAAAGACTGCATTTAATCCCATTCAGTAGGTTAGATGTAAAACTCATCTTTGAACTCTCTAACCCGGACTCATTGAAGACCAGGTATGCCCTAACATCTGGTTTTATTTTCCAGCAGGACAGTGCGCCTGCTTGCTCGCACGGCAAGGTTGATTATGATGGCGCTACCTTATTGCCATCAACTGAAGTAAGTGCATTGGCAAAGATGACTTACAAACTCGCCAGACCTTAGCCCTCTTGCTTATCACGTCTGGTGAGCTATGCTGGAACGCTGCAAGACATTTAATCCCAAGTTGGAGAACATTGGCCAGCTGAAGCAAGTCTTGCTGCTAATGTGGGGTCAGTTGCCGCAGGACCCGACCAACAAGGCCATACTGAGCTTCACAAAAAGAATTTGAGCTTGTGTTAAGGCAGGGAGTGGACACTCTCATTATACCTTACAATAAACTGCAAAACGGAATGCTGAGGTCGTAGTGAAAAGTGATATCATTTGACTTGGAAATCTACAAGTGACGTCAATTTTCCGCGGATATTTGAAAAAACGAAATTTTAAGTTTGAACAGCTGTAACTTTTGCAAGCATGATAAGTTTCAAATGACACTTTCAGGAATTGTTGGAAATTCATTCCCCTACAAATTGGGAAATTTTCGCAGAAAAAGTTCGATCGGCTGCGAAGATATCGCATTTTCCCCGGTGGTACATTTTTTTGAGCCACCCTGTATATATGGTGTAAATTAATGCAGTGTAAATTTTATAATCGCTTATTTAATTTTTTTTCTACGGTGGAAAATTTCTATTCAAATGTCAGTTTTGGAACTTTTAGTCACCGTCAACGAACTTATTTTTCTGGCGTATTTCAATTGATGTGTTCACGTCGCTATATTGCTTGTTCATCGCTTTCCTTTATAGTTCATTCACGCTTTCGAGTGCATCTGTAGGTTATTAGTTCCTATGTATATTCTACACAAGCAAAATGTGCTGCTGTATAGACCTATTTAAGCGGTATTAAATAGAATATTGACGGTCAAATTTTATATATGATAATTAATTAATTATAGGTCCATTTGGTTTAATTTATCCACCTTCTGAATGCAGTTGGTGCATATGTAAGTGCACATTCACATTCGAATCGTGACGAGAGTTGATTGATCAGAGTTATACTGCTGTATTTACTGTATAATAAAATAAGACCACAGTCGAATTGAATCGAATTGAATTGTATGGTCCTGCGAAATAGAAAATATCAACACAATTATTGATACGATGGCAGCCATCACATGAAGGCACCGTTAGGCACGTTATATAGCGCAAGATTCGAGGCGGCGAAGAAAGGAGAAGTTCATAGCGTAGACTCATGGGCGCCCACATTATAGTTTTGCAGGAGGGAAAAGCATAATAATGTTCGCGGTTACATTTTCAATTCAGTAAGAGCTTGAAAGTTCCAAAGCAGGAAATTATTAAGAACATGAATATTTTTCATATAATTAGGCCTATATAGGTTTCTAATTGTAAACAATTTCTCAGTTTCACTTCGTTTATCATTCGTATCATTAGTATCATTAGACTCATTAGTATCATTAGAATCATTAGACTCATTAGTATCATTAGAATCATTAGTATCATTAGTACCATTATTATCATTGGTATCATTACAATCATTAGCATCATTACAATCATTAGTATCATTAGAATCATTAGCTCTTTAATAAAAAATTTGTTAAGAGCCAAAAACTGTATATGTTGAAAGGTAGGCCTATACGCGTAAATTTTCCAGGGACAATTAAGTGTGGGCGCTCACGAGTAGACTGTGTTAAGACGTTTTCAGATTCATAATCACCGTACCGGCGAATCTATGACTGCGTTGAAATGCATCAAGCTGTCTAAGTTGTGTTGACTGGGTTCATGGGCGGAGACCTAGGGGAGACAGGGGGGACGGTCCCCCCCAATAAAAGTGTTGGGGACAGCCCATGCATTTGTCCCCCAATCGTTGAACGTCAAGACTAAAAAAAGGTCGTCAACTTTTGGGGCTTTGGGCGGCGAAAATAACTTTTTTAGAGATTACGCCGGTCGTCAGAAATTTTCCCGCGTCTTTCCGTCCCCCCAATTCTCGGCCCAGGTCTCCGCCTATGACTGGGTTTGGTAAGGGTGAGGTCTAACAACCGCCTACGGATCTTAAACTCGACAAGTCTATGCACGGACATGCAATGGCAATCAGTCGTCACTTGTGCTGTTAGATTGAAGGAATGACTTAGGAACCAATTTTACTTATAGGAATTGAATGCCTCGGCTGCAGTTAATTAACCACCGAGAGAGAGGAAGGTATAATCCACCGTATACTGCATACGAATTCGTGCATCAGAGAAGAGGCTGCATGATTCGGCGGCGAGCAAGTGGCGTGTCGTCATCTGACGGATACTGGCGTAACCTGGCCATGGGGGGCATATAGGAGGAGTTTATCTGGGGCTATGGTGGGGGCTAAGCCCCCAAGAAGACCCAGAGTAAATTTTGTACCGTGTAAATGGTATCTTTTCTCGGGCTTAGCCCCCGCCCTCCCCCCCCCCACCAAGTAGGCGCAGACTCAGAAATTTGCTCGGAAAATGGTTCTTTTCACGAACGCGAAACTTACGAATGACTAAAAAAGGTTACCAACTTTTTTGGCCGGGAAAATTAGTATTTGTCGCCGAGATTTCAGACCGAGGACTAAAACAAAAGGTCATCAACTTTTTGGGCCCGAGAAAATATTTTTCGGCATCGCTCGTCAACAAATGTAGCCCATTCAAGAACAGAAACCAAACTCTGCCCATGCATGGCGGAAGACCAAATCCTCGTTCAGTATTACATTTGATCACTCATTCATATTCATGTTATGCAGAGAAGAAGCAGTGGCAGCGCCAGCTATTCAATTTCAACAGGTCGCGTTATAGGGCCATGGGGAGTTATTTAGCAGATCGAAGAAACTAAGCGTATTATAATGAAGACCAAAAAAATATTATTGGAGCTTATAAGCAAAGATGCATAGGACCTAACGATCATAGGTTTCTAGTAGGCTATATGTGATAATTGTGATATGCACCAGTGCTTGTCAGACCTCTCCGTTAAAAATTCTAAAGAATTTTTGGCATGACGTCATGAGGCAGGTCAAGAGTAATAGGTAGCCATATGTCAGCTCATCTATAAAATTATGGTGGCGCCTCCAGTACAGAGAACAGGGGGTGGAAATGTCGACCTTGCATGCGCTCCTCTGTCCGTGGTGAATTGGTGGTGCCAGGGTAAGAACTGCCGGGGTTTGGTTGGTTGGGGTTTCAAACCCCCAGTCTTTCTTAAAGCCCCATAGTAAAGTCTGTTTTTCACACCACAATCTCAGGTGGATCATAGTCCAACCCCCAGTTATTTTTCCACAATTCTCACACTGGGTGATCCCTTACGCGAGCTCTGCAATAAAGCAGGGCTGATCTGATGGCCATTCCTACTCCGTTGTTGATCCGACAACCTGAAACGGACTTCCCTTGGATACATGCTCCATCTCCCAAACGGCGCCGTGGTTCGTAGCTTCACCTGCAACTGCTGTACATATTGTTTCCCCCACTGCATGGTCTGGGTAGGGAGAGCCTCTGATGAAAAGGGATCCTGAAGAGGCGCTATAAAAATTATGATTGATTTACTGGCGTCAGATCAGCTGCAGGGGACGATTGACATTCAGCTCCTTTGATGTCTCATCGAATCTCTCAGTATCCATTTGACGCCTGCCTGCCTCTGCAGCGA